>JABXJD010002594.1:0-10000 GCA_013375575.1 Percina caprodes
AATTTAATTGATTATATCGTTATGATGTTTTGTTATGCAGCTGAGGAGCTCTGAAAATAAATGAAATACTGGAAAATAATAATGAATAAGTCTAGGCCACATTTTCTTTTCCAAGTTGGTATCATACTTTGGCCGGGATGACTGTGAAATATTAAATAGCATTTTATCTGGCATTAAAAAGGTCATAAAAAAGTAACCTAGTGAACCCTAGGTGGTTTATATTCATGGCCTGTTTTTAAAGATTCCCATCTTCAATAGGAACAAATAGGCTAATGGCTGCAGACGGTAGGGAAATCAGTAGCTCTTTAATGTAGATGGGTGCCTTATAGCATTTGTTTCTTGATTTTTAAGGTAGGATGAATACATAGGATAAGATGGCATAGTGTCTGAACGTCTGGAGCTTTAAAAATTGATCATAACAACCTTAAATTGGATTCTGACTTTGATGGGGAGCCAGTGTAAAGAAATTAAGTTCAGTGTCATGAGACCACTTGTACGCGATCCAGCTAGTAATGCAAAGCCCTCTGGTTTTGCATGTAACGGCTCATACTGTACATGATGGTGTTTGCTTTCAGGTTGTTTCAATACAAAACCACCACTGGTAGGCAGAAATGTAGCTACCAGTCATGTGTGTAAAATGTGTCTACGTCACCAGGGGGCAGTATTGGATTAGGTTTGATGGCGTTTGAGGGCATGGACAAAATACTGTTTTGAGTAGTATCAGACCAGTACATGCTGACAGCAGCTGTTTATTTCTGAATGCTACATGGCACTGAGAGCATGTGTATCTTTAAATATTTCAAGCCTTTGTGGCATATATGTACTCTTTTGACCACTGTACTTGACAAAGTAAAAAAGAATATTACATTATCCCTAATGCTTAGGCAAAGCTAGATAGGCTCATTATGCTGCCAGACCATTCAGAAGCTACTCCGTGCTTTATCTTCATTATTATAATTGCCTTTTTGGACTGACCTCCTTCAGCCCTTTTACCTGTAACTAGTTCATTCAGAATTAAATTACATCTCAACACACAGCCATTTAGATATTAATTGAATTTTAATAAGGAGACAATGAGGGTGGAAGTGGAGGGACGACGAGATAAAAAGTATACACACATTTGCGCAGCTTGAAGGCCAAGCAGCAGTAGCTCAGCATTTTAGTGGAAGCACAAGTGGAGCAGTGGCTGTAAACCCCTGGGGAAAAAAAAAAAAAAAAAAAGATCCACTAGGCATTCGAGTTATCACAGGCTGTCATCCTGCATTAGTGTTGACCGATGAGGTTGTTCATATGTTAATTAAAGAAACAGTCCTTCCGATTATGAGGTGGGTTGCAGAAGTCCAGGCAACCCTTATTGACTGTTATATTGTGTATTTTATTCACACCCCCCCCCCCTCCTCTTATCTCCTGCAGTATAAGAATGCAGGCGTGATTGAGCTGGAGGCCTGTGTGAAAGCGGTCAGGGTGCTGGCCATACAGAAGAGAGCCAGGGAGGCCTCCGATTTCCTGCAAAACGCTGTTTACATCAACTTGGGACAGGTACACTATCTGACTGGGAAATTAATAAATGCTATTCTATATACACCGGATGATTAACATGAGCAGGATGGTGTACAGTTGAATAATGGAGACAAATGCATTGAAGGAGCTTTCAGTCTTGTTTCCTTAGTGACTTTAGTGTTATACACTTGTGTAAGTTGCATTTTGGACCAGAATGGCTTTCAAAATAGCTGTGAAGTCTATAAATCCTTCTTACATGTACACCTATAAACTCTGGTTTAAAGTGAGCGCAGAGAAACTTTTCCTCTTCAGGAGATGAATGTCTGCACATACAGTACATCATTCTTCACAGTGACGCTCAAATATCCACATGAAGTAAAAAGAAGGAAAACAGACTTTTGAGTGGAGGGCGACATTAATGTTTTCCCCGTAACTGCAGCTCTCAGAAGAGGAGAAGATCCAACGCTACAGTATCCTGTCCGAGCTCTACGAACTGATCGGCTTCCATCGCAAGTCTGCGTTTTTCAAGCGCGTTGCAGCCATGCAGTGTGTGGCTCCCACCATCCCAGAGCCTGGCTGGAGGGCCTGCTACAAGCTGCTGCTGGAGACGTTGCCTGGATACAGCCTGTCACTTGATCCCAAAGACTTCAGCAAAGGTACTGTAATCTTGAACACTTGGAGGTAGTAAGATGTTTTGGATTGACTTTTAGAGATGACAGATTTCCTATCAACCTTTTTTTTCCACACAGCAATGTTTCACATCCAAACTATTCATCTCACATATTGCATGCTTGTTTGTTTGGTTTTAAAAAAATAGAAACAGAAAATGGGGAAAAACCGCCATCACAATTTCCTAAAGTGATGTTTTTAAATTGCTTGTTTTAACCGGCCAACATTGTAATATCCGTAGATATCTATTTTACAACAATACAAATGTTCATATTTGTGAAGCTCAAACCAGAGAATATTTGGAATTCTTGCTTGATCATAAACTCAAACAAGAAATCAATTGTCAACATTTTTGCAGAATCATGTCAGTTTATCAGCTGTAGTGTAATCTTAGAAGTTGAGGTTTCTAAGAGTGTTTCTACCAACACTTGGACTCATGTTAAACCTCAAATAAAGCAGTGACGGTTTGAAGTTTCATGAAAATGCCGGTCATCTATTGTGAATCGCATTCCTTTATACAATATTAAGTACAATATTAAGCATGTGGCAAACAGCATATGCACCATAAATAAAAAGGAAAAGAGAAGATGGAACCTAAAAATATCCCATCGAATGACAAAAACTGGCTGATCAATTTGTGAATTAATTTGTCTGCTTATTTCCTCATGTTCAAACATCACTCATTTTATATCCAACAAAGATCGGCTAGGTCCTGATCTGTTGAAAGAGAAGAAACTATTCATGACAACCTATGTCTGAGTGCAGGGACCCAGGTTCCATTTAGCCCAAGATTATTTGTTGTGGGAGATGGGTCAAGCCTTAGCTGGATGGATGATCACATAAGAAGCTGGATCCAGCCTAGTTTAATGATGAAGAATGAAAGGGGGCCGTCAATCCAGGAGTGGGCTTGTGAGATGGCTAGGGTGGTGGTGGTTGAAAAAAATGTCATTTACGGTTTGTGCTGGGAAGAGACCCGTAAGATGGACTTATGGTGTTGTTAATTTAACTTATGTTTATTTGGTTCATGGCTTATTGTCAATTTAGTTATTTTGTTGAATGGTTTTGAATATTATAGCTACTGTGTCATCTTATCTTAATTTTTGTCTGGGCTGGTGGTGATGATGGGGCCTCATGTTGCGAGTTGTATGTTTTGTAAAAAAAACAAAAAAACAATTAACCACAACAAAAGAGGAGAAACTGGAGAAACTGCAGTATGGAGTAAGAACACTATCAAAAAGATGTATGCATAACTTTATGTATTCATATTCGTATTTTTATATTCATATTCGTATTTTTATACATTTGTGCGTAAATTACATAGGCAAGCAAAATTACGTTTTCATACATGTGTGTTTTTATGTGAGTGTGACTCTAGAAGCTATAACTGTAAACATTCACGAGTACAACTCTGATTTCTACGACTACGAATTCTTGAGTGTGAACACGAATTCAAGTTTACGGGTGCAGTAAAACAGTTGAAATGACGTCACTGCCGTCACAGGCCGGGGTAATCGAACCTCTATTCCATTTAATGCGCATGCGTCACAGGTGAAAAATGGCTAACCGTCTATGAGTTGCAGAAATGTATATCATTATAAAGTGCTATCAAAGTAGTAAAATCGTATGGAAAAATGTTGAATAAACACGTTTTTACTTTACCTGTGCTGAGCCTGGGCTAGAAGCCTCGGTCGGTTAGCCATTTTCACCTGTGACGCATGCGCATTAAATGGAATCGAGGTTCGATTACCCGGCCTGTGACGGCAGTGACGTCATTTTTTTTACTCGTACCCGTAAACTTGAATTCATGTTCACACTCAAGAATTCGTAGTCGTAGAAATCAGAGTTGTACTCGTGAATGTTTACAGTCATAGCTTCTAGAGTCACACTCACATAAAAACACACATGTATGAAAACGTAATTTTGCTTGCCTATGTAATTTACGCACAAATGTATAAAAATATGAATATAAAAATACGAATATGAATACATAAAGTTATGCATACATCTTTTTGATAGTGTTCTTACTCCATACTGCAGCACTTGAAACAAATTACGGCAATTAATTTATTTATTTCTTTAACAGAATCCAAAGTGGACGCGAGCATAAACATACATTACAGGTGTGTCATTGTCATACTCACTGTATGATTCATACATCCTATAAATCATCCTATATTTTGGATAATTTCCAGTGCCCCTCTTTTATAAAACTATGGAATCAGTGTCTTATGTATAATGCAAATCAGCACCATAATCAGAATTTTGCGCTCAACGTGAAGAGAGACAGTGTTGTAGTGCTTGGCATCAATCTTGGACTGAAGACCGATCTGAAGACCAATTTTTGAAGGTCTCGTCTCAGAATCGACTGCATTTTTTTTTTTTACTGTCTTGTCTCGTTCTTAGCCAAAGAGGACTCAGGATTTTATTTCAACTGTAGGGATTTTGCTAAATTGCCTGTGCATTGTCTGATTTAGGCCTGTGTTAAAACTTGCAAATGCAACCATTAAATTGACTCTTATCTAATTTGTTACCATAAACCCCCCTCTCCCTGCCCCCTTTACACACACTCCCAAGAAAGTGAATGCGGTAGACTGGAGAAAAAGCTCTGGCTGTCTAACACAAATCTGGTCTTGGTGTTGACTCGGTCTCAACCCCTCAAAGTCTTGGTCTCGGTCTTGATACGTCTTGGTGGTGACTTGGTCTCGGTTTAGGTGGTCTCGACTACAAAGCTGAAAAGAGGTGTATGTGTGTAGTCAACATTGACAATGAAGAAGTAGAACAGAGTGCACTATCAAACTGAGGGATTAGTCTCCTCCTATAATGGCTGGATTTATTTATCTATTTATTTATTAAGGGTCATGAGTGAAGTAGTGCTGTGCGGAAAGGAAAATAAAGGAGGAAATCTCCTTGAATGACTCTTTTTTTCTTGTATGATCCAGATGATGTAAGTGGCAGCAGTGTTGAAGACCTATTTCATAGATAGGAAATGAAAAACATCGCTTCATTCAACCTCAAGCTATGCTTTCCTTTTCAAGAGTGCTCTTCCAGCATGTTCTGCATTCAAGCCAGCACTTTCCTCGAGAAAAGAGGCACAGTTGAGACGTGACCAGGGCTTTTGTAAACTCGTTGGTAAGGTCCTCTGTGATAATAGTACGTTCCATTTACCTCTGAAGTCGGCGCTCTGAATGACGTCACACCCAAGTTAAATGCGTTCAATTTACAAGTTGGATTTTCATTGTTTTCATTCATTTTAGCCATTGTTAGCAATGCAAGTTTATAATATTTTAGTTTTTTTGTGTGCATACAAACAGCGTAACATGTCCACAGATAGCAGTTGAACATGCCTGTGTGAAAGACAGAAGTGCTTATAACTTTGTTACTACAGCTTTGACAACTGTTACAGGGGACACTCATGTTGGATTTTAAACTCAGGCTACTGTCAGGTAGTTCGAGTTCAGAACTTGGAAATCCGAGGTCAGGGCGTGATTTTTCCGATTTTGACCTCTGAAAATCCCAGATTAGAGTACAAATGGCATGCACTATAAGCCTTCTGGTTCTACAGACTATAGACCCTTTGACCATCGCAGCCAGTCAATGGCAAGCGCTGGCAACACAAATGAATGCTCACAGTGCATCTCAGGGACATCCATATTGGATGTGGTTACAGGACTTTTCCCAGATGGCCTGTTAATGTCTGGCCTAGTTTCCTTGTGTAAACTGTGAATAGAAACTATCTGCAGATTGTTTGAGGTCAAGTGTTTGCACTTAGACTGTGAAAGGATGCTTTAGATGGTAGCAAGGACACTTTACACCAACAGCACTTAACTATTGATGGCCTGGGCCTTGATATCATAGGAGTATGTATTGTCAGTGTGTACCACCAGGATTCTTTCCTCCTTTTATACACTAAAAATAAATCAATGTGTAATACAATGGCCATTGAATCTGTTTTTAACGCATATCTCTACGTCTATTATAATATTATAACATTTGAAAAGAAGCAGATGCTTTTACATTTGTTTTTATTTGTATGTGTGCATTCTAAAAACAAATCTGGTTTCCAGTGTGCGTTTGACAATAGAACTTTTTGTCAAATGTGGCTGATGTATTTTCACAGAGCAACTGTCATCTCTCCAAAATGACATCTCAACTTCTACAACCAATAGATTGCTCCTAATCATAGGGCAACTTACAATTAAATGGGCAATTTAACTATAATTTGTGAATAGAAACTGGCAAATGTTGTAATAAATCTGCGGAAAAAGGCCCTCCTTTGGTGACCTAATGTTGGGTTTCTTAGTTGCAAACATAAATGTTTGATTGTTTTCTCTGCCTTTTTTTTTTATTCAAGGGGCATTTTCAAGACACTTGAAAGTCATTTATCTAGCAGGCATGTAAGTGTCATCTTTCACTACAAATGTTTCAGTGTTTTCTACAAATGTTTTTACAACACTTAGAAAAAAAATACTCCTGCATACTGACTTAAACAATGTAGTTATCTTACTGCGATAAAATGGAATATATATGCGATATGTCCAATACATTTAAATACTCTTGTAATTAAATGCCCTAAAAGAGCATTTCCTTGCTCAGGTACAGGTATTTTATGGCAGTTGGCAGACCTAAAAGTAGAAGGTAACGTAAGGATAATTAGTGAATCATCAAAACGTAAAACAGGATGGAAGACGGGAGCAGAGGTCCCAGTTATATTAGTTTGGAAAAACTTCACAAATGGGCACATATCTAACTTTGTTACAGAGGAGGTAAAAGGGTGTCAGACAAAGTTGGAACTGGAAATGTTCCCTCTGTGTCAAACAAATTCATAGTTGACAATTTGAGGATTAAAATGTGATGAGTTGCAAAATTTCCCATACCATTTTGCAAATTAAGTTTATTTTTTTGGGCAGTTCTGTAAGTCAATATTCTAGACATTGGGTACTTATTTATTTTCTTGTATAATATCATTCAATTAGACGCACATGTGGATGAATAGGGAGAACATTATTTCATGAAACTTAAGGTACTGGAACATAAATTATCCACTCTGCTGTATCATTCAAGTCAAGTCCCAAGTGAGGGTTGGGTAGCCACTCTGAGTCCCCACAGTGGGGATGGGAAAGCAGTGGATGATGGTTGTCTTTTGGCAAAAGGGATCAGGTGGGAGTTAATCAAGCAGTAAGCTGAAGAGGCAAGTTCAAGTGAGAAAGAACGGTTCATTCCAATAAGGCGGCTGTTCCCTAAAATACAGGGCAACAAAAGGCTTTTTAAGTAGCTCCCAGGCCCATTTTTCCACTGGTCCCTTCTGTTACCAGAAATGGGGACACACTTTCTTCCTCTTACACAGACCCCTGTTTTTCTTCTGTTGTTTTGCCGCCACAGCAATTTTGGGAGTATCTTTTTCTGTAATAATTTAAAGGTTTTATTATCGAGGAGAATGGTGGCATGTGACATTTCGTCACTCTGCACAGTAGAAAATTGCCCTGGTTTCATCAGAGGCACAGCTCCTTTTTAAGTCAGGTTTTGCATGACAGTGCGACTGCTTGGCCGTGGCACCACGCTCGTTATCTTGGCGGTGTGTTAAGTGGATTGCCAGACACCCCCCAGTTCAGGTCTGAAAATACCATAAATGAAGTCATTTTTTTCGTGTTATAGTGAGAGAGACGTCCTCAGAAAATCCAAAGTGTCCTTTGGATTACTGTTCTCCAGATAAGCGCTGGTTTTGGCAGACAGCTGGAAGTCAGCTATTTTTAGACTGCTTAGTAGGTGCAGTTTTTATGACAGAAAAAAATAGCTTATGAAGGAATTGCATTAAGATTGAGTTTGTTCAAATGGCAGAAGTCAGGGTGAATAATGACCATGGTAGAAAAAAATGCTGATAACCGAAAAACATCAGGCGTGTTTTAACATTATTGGAAGTGGTATTTAAGCTGAGGAAACATCTGAGTGTTTACCAAATAACCTCCCTTCGTCCATCTGGCCCCCGCGGCCTCCTCAGCACATCTTTCCTCTAGTTTTCTTTCCCACTTAGTGAGTCAACAGTCAAAAGCTGGGAGTGGAGCATGAGATCTTGTAAGGGGGCTGAGGGTCTTATGTAACAGTTGGTGTCAGGCTAGAATGTTATTAAGATGTCTTGTGGAACTCTGCAGAGCAAAACACATTGGCTAAGTTAGCACCAGGCCAGAGCACATGTGACAGGCAATGGGGGTACTTCAATTTTAAGAGATGTCTCCAATGAAATGGTTTGAGTTTGATCCAATTATGTGGTGGACTTTTTGTCTGGAAGCATGCCAAATACAGACTTATGAAGGTTTGTCACACGCTTGTTGCATCTCCTCAAGCAATAATGTTTTTTACTGAACACATTCAAAAGTATAAATTAGTAATTTATTAGTTGTCATTGTGTGCTGAAATTAAGGCAAGGAGATATGGTTAAGAATATTATCACTAAATCAGTATGAACAATAATTTGCGTGTGCAAATTAATGTTCAGTGAATTGATTTGTATTGTTATTCATTACATCAGACATTTCTCACGTGTAAAACAGTAACTTAAATAATCTGAGACATTTTTTAAAGAAGTATTTTACTGCTGGAAAGAAGGTCTTTCATAAAACCTGGCTGAATACATTCCTTTCACTCAAAAGGTAGAAAACCTGAAACTACCACAATGCACTGTGCTGCACCAGACCAACAAACGGCACCGCTGGTGGGTGACTCATTGCGAGCATGTCCGCATTGGCACAGAATGGAGGCCAGCTGCTAACCAACAATATCCTATGTCAGCCAAACGGTGCACTAAAATCTGTTTCTAAAAACATTTTATGCAAGAAGTAGGCAATACAGTAAACAAACCTTGTTTTATATTTCATCAGCACTGTCTAGTTTTACAGTTTAATCTAAGTTCTGTCTGGGTTTTAAAAGAAAAAGTAGAGATGGGCAGCTCTCTAGGCGGAAGTACAGTCTGTAGTTCAAGCCCTAATGGTGTCACTTGTTTTTTTTTCTGCTGTTTTGTAAGTAGGGAAGATGGAGGGAGGTTTACCATTGTTAATTTACACATGCAACCAACATTATGATACAAAGCTAGTTAAATATAAGTATCCCTTTATTTAAAAACTACTTAAAATCAATTACTATAACGGGAATAAAATAATAAAACAATATGATCATAAAGTGGACAATTAAAAAAATGGACTTATCAACCACCCCTAGTTGGAACTGAGACCATTACAGAAAACCTCAAGATTTACATACTGTTGAGTAATGTCATCAAATTTCTCCTTGTCCACCCAACAAGTGATTCAACAAGTGTAGAATATCGTCGTACAGGTAGTCCTGATGCATTTCTGCTAATCTGATAGGACAGCTGTGTAACATTAGATGTCAGCAATCAGCCTTGTGAATGTGAATTTCTCTTTGCCATGTCTCTCTCAGGTACCCACCGAGGCTGGGCTGCTGTTCAGATGCGCCTCCTGCATGAGCTGGTGTACGCCTCCCGTCGCATGGGCAACCCCGGCCTGTCTGTTCGCCACCTCTCCTTCCTGCTGCAGACCATGCTGGACTTCCTGTCCGATCAAGGTCAGCTCACAATAAGGCTTGAAAGCATTACACTTTTCTTCTGTGGAATTCAAACCCTATGAGGTGCTTCCAGCTTCATGTCTAGCCTTCAAAATGTATGTATGTGTCTGTCTTGTCTGTCTTGTCTGTCTTGTCTGTCTCGAAACAGCCACCCTGTCTTTTGGTGATTGCAGCATTATACCTTGTGCTTAATAGTATGTAATACACAACAAAGCCAGCTTTTTCTTGGCGGGAGTGCAACATTGTGCTCTGACCA
>JABXJD010002594.1:22500-25000 GCA_013375575.1 Percina caprodes
AAGGAACAGCAGAGTGGATGAGAAGGTATGACTTTACATTTTTAACCGAGCTGCTGGCTGTAAAGTTCATACAGACTTGTGGTTCAGTAAGAGAAATCTTAGGCCCTGTCCTTTTTTTTTTTTTTTTTTTTATTTTTTTTTAAATTTATTATTATGTTGTTCCCGTCCTCAACAACAGGGAGAACCCAGAGTGGTTCACAAGCTTGATGAATGCTCATCTTGCTAAAGTTATGAGTGAAGGTTGTTGACATGGTTGCATACACTTTCACCTAATCCTGTTTACACAACTGTCTGTAGAGATTTACGAGAATATTTTCTCTGACAACAAATCACTTTTACCAGATGGCGGGTTTGGTGATCCCTTGGATGTTATCACAGAGCACTTTATGGTTTCTGTTAGCCATTCACAATGTTACTGCTGCATGGCTTCCTGATTTTCCAAACTATGCAGCATACCAAGGCCTAAATCGCAGAACAAGGGTGCTAATTGCGTGGCAAAATGAGTGCCGTTAAAAGAAATTTGTGCTAAATTGTCATCTGTGGGCATGGAGTGTGAAATTCATGGCCATTTACCAGGCAGTCTTTGTCTAACTAATATATGTTATTGAGTTGTATTATGGGAAGTGTAGGATCCAGCATTTAGGATACTTGACCCATATCAGGGACTAAAAGATCTTTCCTCTGCGGCATTGATCTCCTGTGAGCCCCCTAGTCTTTTTGGATCATCAAATTGCTGAAATGCCACTTTAAGATTAGTCCTTGTATGTATGTGATAGTTGCCATAGTTCCACACATTGCATATTAAATACTGTTGATTTGCAGCACCCTTTTCATTGCAGTAGCTGCTTGAATCACCAAATCAAGGGAGAGAAGGCACATTGCCGCCCCCCCCCCCCTCCCCCCAAGAAGTGTTTCTGGGTCAGGAAAAAGTCAACATGTCATCGCAGTGCAACAGTTTTTGTAAACTCACAAAAATAGAGATGGATACTTTTTTATTCCTTACTTTTTAATAGGGAATTTCATACCAGAAAGATGAATGACACTCTGTCAGTTGCTCATCTTCCAGTCTACAAGGATTATTATTTTTATTGTTATTATTTTGCTGCTGGCTTTTTCCCTAAAACCAGCCAGAAAAACCTAAATTATTCATAATACTGTTGATAGGTCTGTTTTTGGTATGTCAGCAGTTTAAATTTCACCTCCTATAATTTGATAAATCTCCCTTTTTAAAAATGTTCCCATTGTCTGTGCTGTCAGTGAAGGAACAGTATTTGAAGCTGTAGTCTCATCTCTTCACAGTAGGGTCTGTAAAATAGTGGTGAAGAGTGATAAATCTCCCAGCACAGCAAATATAGAAATCCCTGGGGCGCTGAACTGTACTGTTGAGATTTATTTATTTGTTTTTATTTCATCTACTTGTAAAGGGTTCAGCAGAATGATAGTGGTGTCAATTCAGGAACTGCTCAAAATTGGAGGCCATAACAACAGTTATAATTGCCTGATTTGCCATTTGGTTAGCACGCCATAATTCAGTCTGACAGTAGCTTCTTGTTTGGTATTTGCTACCAAACATTAAATGGCCTATTGTTATGCCTGATTTATCTGTCTGCTAGATTTACGTAGATTGCTGCTTTCTGTCTCAGTTTAGGCAAGATGTAATTTGGGACTTATCGACCATATACTATGTCATTGCTGCTGTGCCCTCCAAGCCATGCAGCAGCCAGGTTTCTCTGGGGTCTTGGGGTTCATTTACACAGTGACCCATTCCATAAAGATATGCATCGGAATGCCTAAATCTCTTTTGAGTGCACATGCTGATCTAAATCAAGAGCCGGTATTTCCGTCACTTGATTTGCTTCAGTCGCTATATAAATTTCATCTGTGCGTTCCACCATATTTGCAGGGATTCTTGCAGAGTTGTATAACATTCCCCAATACAAATACCCTGATTGGATAGTCAAAGGTTAACCTGTGGTTTAAGTTAGTCATCTTGCTTATGTTCATATATAACTATTGACTATTATCGTGCCCTCTGGAATCTTTGCTAAATTCTGTCGCATGCATCACACAGCTCTGTATTAGCATTTCTATAGAATGGTAAATAATACCCCTTATGAAATAAAAAGAAAATTCGGTTCTTGGGAAGTGTGTCAAGTGGCTCAATACAGCCAGGATTTAAAACTATAGGTGGTTGAGGATGTGAATCACCTATGATTTTACTTTTTTTATTATATTTTGTATCCCAACACTGCATATTTCAGTGTTGAGCACCCACAGCTAGCACACCGAGACCTTGGATCTGGGTTTTTTTTTATGCCGTTTTTGTCAGTGGGATATTCATGCTGAGCTGAGCCATTAGCAAATGTGATCATTCATGCCATGCTAGCAAGGTGTTTTTCCACTGTGCAGCATGACAAGGTGATATAACTCATACCTTGATGATGTGTGCTGGTTTGCAAAAATGTCTGTAGTGCCTTTCATGTGCATCCCTTTATCTAAC
>JABXJD010002594.1:30000-49070 GCA_013375575.1 Percina caprodes
TTAAGTGGTTTTGGAGAGGGACATCAGGTAGAAATACGCTGGTTGACTAGCATGACAATCATTTTATATATATATATATATATATATATATATATATATATATATATATATATATATATATATATATATATATATATATATATATATATATATATATATATATATATATATATATATATATATATATATATATATATATATATATATATGCGACTATAAAACACTGACTGCTGTAGCTTCACTGACTACCCATCAAAACTATGCTCATCACTGTGTCAGCGGCAGCTGCTGCCTACGGTGCTTTTCTACACACGGAAAGCCTCACTTCCCGTAACAATAACCCTGTCAGACTAACGTCACATACACACGTTGCCTGCATGGCTACCTGTCTTAAAGGGGAAGGATTGGACGGTAATAATCATGTAAAAGGAGAACGCTGGAAGTTTACTTTTCTATCAAGCAGCAAAAAAGTTTTAGGGTCAACATCGTAACGTCCTGCGATGTGACTATCGCGCATGCACACATCGCGATGTCAATGCTAAAATACAATATCGTTCATCCCTATTTTGAATAAAACTTCAAATTCGAAACTGAAAAGTACAAAGTTTACCTGGAGCTCATGAAGCCAGGGGGTTTGTTCCACCAGTGCTCACATCTTTTTTTTTACTGTGAAAGTAATGAGGTAAATGTTTTTTTTCCACATACTGCAGTTAGTCGGCTACTTTGGAAGCAGCAGTGCTGGAGAGCTGGACACAGACCAAGAGAAACGGGCAAAAAAGTAGTTAAAAGTCTCCTAAGTCATTATTGCCTAACCATAAAGACTTTGATGTGTTAATGAGCAACGGTAACTTCCTTTGCAAGAGTCTTTATCTACGTGCTAGATTACATTGACAATGCATCTCTGGATAAATTAATAGCCCCTGGTCCCTGAAATTGAGGAGCACACACTTTCTTCAAGTGTTTTTATCGGTTTGCTGACCATGTAACCTTTCACAAAGAGCGGTATTATAAATCCCTTGCTGTGTACTGTAATAACCATAAATATTCATCACAAACACTTGGATTATACTGCATAAGCAGCTCTAACTCTTAAGATGCACCAACTAACTTAGCAGTTTTTCTTTAGATGTGAGGGTGACATGACCAGTTTGTGTGAAATGTGCCTTTTAATGCATCTGGGAAATCAGACTTACTCATGTCATTGTTGTGCGTTTGCCTGTGATGCCCAAACTAGATCAGTGAAGCTCCTCAATCTGCCTGTCAGTCTGCGTCCTCAAAAAGTGAAAGGCCTGCTGGGACAGAATATGTCCACTGCCAGCCCCTTCATCTACTCACCAATCATCATGCACAACAGAGGAGAGGAGCGTTGTAAGAAGATAGGTAAGCCCAACATCAATTAATCCTAATGTACTTTAGATTCTCACCAGCCTGTTCTCATGAACCACTCGTTCAAAAAGCTACAAAAAGTTAAGCACTGTAATTCCTAAGCATTCCATGTTTTTTTTAATTTATTTTTTTATTTTTTTACTGTATTCATTACATTGACGGTCACGGTTAACATGCAGGACTTTTAAGCCAGAGAGCGGAGTTTGCTTCCGTTGAGGTTGTTTACATCTACAGCAGATGACACATGTTGTAGTATTTGGCCTTTTTTTTTAATGAGGTCTTCTGACTTTAATTGACCAAAGGTAACTATTAAATATCAGTTGTTTTATTTTTAATTTATTTGCAAAAACAATCTATAGTGTCATTATGGGGTATTATGTGTAGATTAATAAGGGGAAATTAATTTAAACAATTTAAGCATAAGGCTGCCACATAATGTTTCATGGTGGGTAGTATAACTTGCATATAGTTAACGGTTCATTGTGTAGCTTGAGATACTTTAATATTCCAAATTGTATGAAAGTTGGAGCACTTCTAAGTGACTGCTTGAAGAAACTTTTGGCAACACTGTGCCTCCTTCAGAACTTCTTCATCAAGCTCTGACAAAGGCCTGGTGTTGCAGAGCCTTGGACTAATACCACAGTTTAAGTTACCAGTTATCAGCTAATTTTAAAGGAGGAGGATGATGATGATGATGATGATGTGGTGAGAGTCTGCTGTTTACATATGTTTGGGAGTACTTCTGCATATGTGAAAACAGTTGTATAAAGTATTTGGTGGCAGGCCAATGGCTCAAGGCTACACACATCATCTCTGACCGGACTGTCAGCTGCATTGTGGGTAATAGAGCTCAACAGTGTGGTTCTGGAAGTAAAACTGCCATTCATCCTCTTCATTTGGATTTTGATAATTAGCCATAATGTCTAAACCACTCACCTCGACCTACGATTCAAGATTCCTTTTATTTTCATTAAAAAAAGACATATGTTATTTATGAACAAAATTACGAGCATGGCTTATTTTTAAAAACATGAATATAAACGAGATTGAAAAAAATGAGATAGAAAAACAAACAGCAGCACCCACAATAAGAGTAATAGCGACCTCTCTAATTGGTGGAACTTGCTATTACCCTGGAAATGTTTACCGAACTGTTGAAGCTGCTACTGTTGAAGTCAATGATCGTTACTGTACAATCTTGTACCTTTGCCATTTTCAAAATATTCTTTTGCACTCTATCAAATGTTTTATGGTCATGATTGATCTTGGAGCTGGATGGCTTGGTTCTAGGCTTCAAGCTCTAGATACGCATTTAATGAGACGTCAGTAGAAATATTGAACGGGGAAAAATACCTTCCATAACCCGAGTTGTTAAAATAGTGGGCGGTCACTCTGTGTAGGCACTTGGTTTTGACAAGGAAGAAAGGATGGAATACAAAGTTGTATTGCTGTAAGCTGTTTTGATTTGGTTCTTTTTGCTTAAACTGTCCATTGTGAATCCGACAATGTTGTAGAAGTGCAAGAGGATTTGTGTTCTTGGGAATATTCTAGTTCCCATTTATGGATCTTGCCATCCAACCATGGCAGAAAGATGACACTTTCCTTATGGGAATGACATGGCACTGGCTTTTGATGGCACTCAGCTGCAGTGAGTACAGTCTCTTCACTTTAGGCTAATTGCTGTGTCCTTTTTCAAATTAGATGAGCATACCAAAAGGTTTACAATTCTACATTAATACTAGTTGGGTGATATTGGCCAGCTGCTGTCATCTGTTATGTCTGCAACAGCAATTATGTATAATTCTATTCACCTGTACAAAAATGAAAAGTCTTGAGAGCTACATTTACCAGTGAATAAGTGTATGGGGAATCTAATTGTAATCTGTAGACTGTACTGGGGTAAGGCATTCAAAATGGTCAGACAAAGAGATAATGCACACGTCCAAAAAACTAAATTTGAATGTGTTTTTTTTTTTTTTTTTTTTTTCTTCACTAGGTCAATTTCATCAAAGCAGTAACTCTTTCCTTTAATTATTTACATGCTGTGTCATAAAAACGCATGCTAAATTGTGGGAGTTTCTCCTAAATCAGTTTATAAAACATCTCATTAACTAGAAAAGACAGATTTCTTTTTCCATCAAAAGTTAAGTTGGCGGCATAAAAAACAAAATGAAAATAATTGAATTATTTTAAAATTGGGAGTTTGCTCCACTCAATTGTGACATTAATCATTGTTTTTATTCCATTGTGGCCTCTTGTCTGCATTATGCCACGCATAAACAAAGCCTATCATCTTAACTGGTCCAATTTGAAATTGACGACTCCTTCTCATAAATGCCCTAACCATCCGTCACTTAGTATGTAAGCAGCAGCAACAGGCTCAATGCTACGCTGCAGTAATTCACTGCTGTCCTGACTGGAAACGGGGTGTATGAAAAACTACAGCTTGTTTGTGTCCGAGTCACTCCATTTCAGTGACTTATGCAATCCCAGATGCCGAATCATCAAACAAAATCTGATTTAGCAGTATTCTGTCTTTGAGTTGCAGTGAGAAAGTGAGGGGCTGTCCATTGGCTGGTGTGTCTTTGAGATGTTTTGTTGTAGACATCAACAGCAAAAACAATCAAAGAATTTTATTATGTTGGAATTGCTGAGTCAGGCACATTGCAGGACCCTCTTCATTTTTCAGCACTTTGAAGCCCTTTGAGGTTCTGGCAGAAGTTTACTATACAAGTTTACATAACTATACAGTGGGGCTCGAAAGTTTCGGAACTCCAGATAATGTTTTTTTATTAATGTGCATAAAGAAGCCAAAAAAAGATGGAAAAATCTCCAAGGCATCAAATGCCAGATTAGACATTCATATAATGTCACAAATGGTTAGATTTTATTTCCATATTTTATTTCAAAATAACAGAAAACAAAAAATGGTGTCTGCAAAAGTTTGGGTATAGCTAGATAGATAGATAGCTAGCTAGCTCTGACTCAATTAGGGTGTTTGGAGACTGACTGACTGACTGACTGACTGACTGACTGACTGACTGACTGACTGACTGACTGACTGACTGACTGACTGACTGACTGACTGACTGACTGACTGACTGTGTGTGTGTGTGTGTGTGTGTGTGTGTGTGTGTGTGTGTGTGTGTGTGTGTGTGTGTGTGTGTGTGTGTGTGTGTGTGTGTGTGTGTGTGTGTGTGTGTGTGTGTGTGTGTGTGTGTGTGTGTGTGTGTGTGTGTCTTCCTTCACATTCTTTAAACCACTTGCTTTGAATCAGATTGATGTTCAGCCATAAAAGAAGGGGTCCTCTAATGGGAGATTGTTTTCCCTGTAATTACTCTGAGTCAGTTTTAAGAACTGTGTAGTCTACAGCTATCTATTTACCTTGATGTGGGTGATAAACTATTAATTACAGTGTGCATACAGGGAGGTGAACTTTGCTAGTCTTGTCGGGGAAGCAGGGACACAGTGTGGTCAGTAAGTGTCTGGACAGTGACACATTTCACGTTGGATTTGAAATTAAACAATAACTGAGGTTTAAGTGCTGACATCCAGCTTTAAGGGTGCTTTGGGGCGTTGACATCCACAGTAAATGAGCAGGACCTGTTGCCCTTTTTTTCGTTGTCCCACAATTTCAGAATAATTTCAGAATAATGCGACAAGGCAGTGATCCCAGACATACTGAAGGCAAAAAGATTTATCAATGTCTTCTTCCGGTAACAACACCAAAAATCGTTTTCTCCCACAGACCAACATTATGAAAGACGTCTGTAATACTGTCGACCGGACACCTGATTGCAAACAAGATAAATGATTACTGTATTGAGTTTTCAAACATGATTATTTTTAATGTGCAAAACTTTCCCAGAGCTCAGAGGTTTTATGGGCCAAGTGGGACTGAACAGGCAGGAGCAACAAATGTCCAGTGGGCTACACAATGTGGATGCAAACTAGGAAGTTGGAATAGTTTTTGTGTTTATGCGCTTGCAATTTTAATTCAAATCAGCGTGCGCCTTCTTAGAGACTGGTATTTTGAAATACATCACTATTTCCTCTCAGGCCTCCATATCTTCTCCAGGATCTGCCTCCTTGTCATACTCTGATTTGATGTGTATTTTCCATCCAAATAAGTTCCCTTTTAAAAGGTATGATTTCTTTAATGAAAAACAATAAATTCCAGAGCTTACAGAGCTAATATTATGCTTTTCCTTTTCTTTGTGTTGTATGTCTTTTATGCATGTAATATGTTTAAAAAGTGAAAAAGCCCAAAGTCCACCCCCAAGGGACTTACCATCTCCAACAGACAAAAACTCTACACAAACTGATCCAAACAGCTCTGTTGTAGTCCAGCAGAGTCTAGCTTGGCCCTCAAACCAAGCTAGTTAGGGTGGAGGCCCAAAGATGCTAGTTACTGCGCATGTGCGACTCCCAACAAAGATTGGATAGATGTGAGATGGCTCACTTGGTAGCTAAAAACAGAGCGCTCAACACATAGGGTGAAAAGAGGAGCTGCAGCAATGTGCAGTACAACAAAAATATGGTGTGTTTTGAAAATTAAACCTATTCTGGTCAAACAGGGCTTGAGTCAATATTATTTCAAAGTACTATTTCTAAAGCTAAAAATTAACTTGTTTTTTTCCCCACACGGATACAGCATTGCATTCTTATTTAAAGTATTAACTAAATGCCCTCCAGAAATATGTCTGAGGCGCTAATGATTAGTAATTTCAAATGAGTGTGTATGTATTATTCAGTATGCTAGATGAATATTAAGATGATAGTTTAACCGAATATTTCTCTGTAGGTTTAACAGAATATTTCTCTGTAGGTTTAACAGAATATTTCTCTGTAGGTGTGACAGAATATTTCTCTGTAGGTTGCAGTAACACGAGTACAACAACCTCTTCAGTTCTGTCTCTGGTCCAATAAAAGATGATTTTCTACTGTACACGAGAGACTGTTTGACAAAATAATTTGCCCTTTAGGGAGCACAGGCAATGTTTCACTAACCATGCAGCCATGCGTTTGCTCAAAATATTCATTATTGCTTTCTGCAATGTTGTTTGAAAGAGATGCAGCCTTTGGAGATCATTGCAGAATCTCAATGGCCACTTGAGGAATTGAGACAGAGGCAACACAAACAAAATACGCAATCCACTTTTGTTTTTCTATTTTCGGAGGTGTGTTTTACACCCTGTTTACACTAGAACGCTTGCTGGAGAGAACGTAAAAATATTTAAGATGTGTCTAGACGGCGACGGCGTTTTTGGGGCTTAAAAATGCAAAAAAGTGACACCACCCTCGAGTGGAAATCTTAAATAATCTCTTTTCCTGCAAGGGGTCTGTCTTGGGTAGGATTTTAAGGCGCTCTTTTGGAAGTCTATTCACAGCAATGGACTCTTCAAATGGACTACTGAATATGTTACATTTCAAAATGGAGATGGGTATGGCTGCAGTGGGACTAAAGTAGCTTCTCAATCTAATCAACCCCTTCAACGTCTCTTTCAGGAATGATTGATACTGCAGTGCAGAGCTGTAATCTCTTTAAATATTCTTTTTCTAAAAGTAAGACTTGCGCTCTTTCTAAAATCCTTTCTAAAATTTTGCTCTAAGGATGCAGCAGCCATAATTAGGGTTGGGTACCTTTCACATCTGAACCAATATTAGTTCCGATATCAGTACCTGAAATCCCAATCCCGGTGCCCCACGATACTTTTTTCCGGTACTTTAGCTCTGTAATTCCAAACAAAATATTTCAGTTGTAAATATAATTCCAAACATATTTACTTAGAACAATATGTTATTTATTTAGAATGTTTTACACTGACAGAAATTAAACAATAAAAATAAAAGACATCCCTCTCTCCTTCCAAACCTGTTGTGAACCAATACTTGGTAGTACCGGTAAAGACACTGCGTTCGGTACCCAACCGTAGCCATAATGCATTGCTACCTTAGCCGTTACAGTTACCATTTCTCTGGAGTCGATTTAATTAGGTCTTAACATAAGTTGATCTCATTATCCCTGCTGATGGCGCATCACAACAGCTCAATAAATGTCATTCTCTGAACTAACAATCACCCATTGAAATGGAAATGTCCTATCACGCCCTTAAAAGCTCCAGCAATTCAAACTAATGTGATTTCCCCCCGGTATATTAAAGGTATATATACGCACGTGGTCCAAAGCATGTGTACACCCGCACATTACACTCATATGTGATTACTGAACATCTTATTCCAAACCCCTGGGCATTAATATGCTGCTGTAATGGTCTCCACATTCCTCAGAAGGTTTTTTTGCATGGTTTGGAACCTGGCTGCAGAGATTTGCTCTTATTCTGCCATTAGTCTAAGCATTTGCCCTGTTGAAAAAAAGGAATAATTTCAATGAGGCCTCTTTGACTCTGTTTACTTGGTTTTACGATGCGTCTTGGCAAATTGGATCACACAGGTTGTCAGTGCTAAATACAAGTGTAAACGACCACCAAGACTTATTCTGATCTGATCACTTAAATCACGGTATCAAGGTGGTCTGGGACTCATTTGACCACACATCTTTTGTAGTGTAAACAAGGACATATAGTAACACAAAAATACATCATCATTGCAGGATGTTTTGGTTGTTTTGGTGACCGGGCGCCAACGCTCTTTAACTTGCCCATTGTACAAAGAGATAGATTAAGTTTTGTGTGACCGTCCATCGTTTTTTTTAACCTCTAGAAGGACTTGTATTTGATTCTGCTGACAGCGATATCTCCAGCTGTACCAACACAAATGCTAAAGTGACTGACAAGAGTGTGGGTGTAATGATTGTGCGCAGGCTCTTTGAACTTCAAGCGGAAGTGGCATAGGCAGTCATGAAATCTGAAAACAAACGGTCATCAGGGCCTAGTTTTTCCAAAGTAATCCAGTGGGATTTCGGATCACAGATTAGATCAAATCTTCGAAATGAGTTTTTAAAAGCAAAAGAGGGATTCTGAATTAAAATCAGATCATGCTATCCAATTTTACATTTGATCTGGATCAAACCTGCCCTTTGGTTTTTCAAAACTTTGTAAAATCATGTTTACTGATGATCTATACATTCCTTCATATTTGAAGCATTTATGAAGCATGTCACATCTAATGATGTATGGACTATTGTATATTTTTTGTTTTGTTATTTAACATTATAACAAAGGTTTCTGTTTATTACAGTGTTTCTGTTTCTTAAAATGAACACAAACAATGGCTATTTGTGGCCACCGGTGTTTTGCCTACCTGTTGTTCTTTGCTAAGCCAGAAGGCTGCACTGTTGGTTCCATTGAAGGCTCTGGTGAACAGGATTTGGTAATCCTGAAATTTGGCAATTGGATCACACTGATCCAATCCAATGTTCCTTTAAAAACTGACATAAAAGTAAGATTGATCATGTGATCTTGGATAGCAAAACATGGGATTTCCAAATATGTATTAATATTTATACTTAAAAAGAAAAATTCAAATATTTCCCTCAGCTCATTAACAACAAATGGGTTTTAATACCACTGTCATCTTATTTTGAAATATGCACTGTATGTCTCTTTTTCTTTAATAGACTTCCAGTGGGTTCAAGGAGATGTTTGTGAAGTACAGCTCATGGTCTACAACCCCATGCCTTACGAATTGCGTGTGGAGAACATGGTAAGTGTAATTTCCTAAACTTTATTACACTTCAAATGTACTGTAATGCCATGCTATGCAATTGCAATGCTTGATAAATGGGAATATTTGAATATCTAGCCTGTGAAAACCTAAGGAGGCTGACTTGCTTTTCTTACAGTAGTAGTACAAACAATTCCTCTGCAACCCCCTGAGTAGTGCAAGTGATGAGGCGTTGATAGTCATCCTTGATAGCCTAATTAAGGGCATGGTAACATCTTTTTTTGACAGCTTAATATCGTAACAATTGTAGAAGAAGTATTTTCGCTCCCGACTGTTAGAAAACATTACGAGGGAGAGGCACGGCCCCTATACTACTATTACTTTTATGGTTTCACACACAATCCTGTGAGACCAGGTTCTATATTGAGGTAAACATAAGGCAATTTGGCTCTCCTTATCTTTGCACAGTACACTTTAAAAAGAGCTATCAGACATTAGGCAGTTCAAAAATAATAGTGCTTTTTAAATTCAGAAGGACCTCCAACTGTACTGTTGACCTACACTTGTGCAACATCCATTTCCAATTTATTGTCTTTGTCAGTCCCTTTACCACTCCTCCTCAACACACCAATTGAGCTACTTATCAGGTTCAAGGGCGCCAAAGACTACCGCTTAAAGTGTTCTTCCTGCTCACTGCTGTGTCTGTTTATGAATGCAGCAATGTAGGACAAAGTAATCATCATGCTCAATAAAAGGCCAGCAGGTGGAGGCCTACTTTCAGCTACTAGGTGACAGCAGCACACACAGAAGCTCACGCAATGTACTACCTGTCAGAAGTGATGTTGCCTTTAATTATTTGGAAAGTTGGGAACAAATTGCCATGAAAGTTTGGTGGCAGAGAGTGAACGGAGACAGCGGCCTCTTAATTATGGCGGCTGTCTCCGAGCTGATGCCAAATAGACTTGGACAGGTCTCGCTGGTTGATTTAGCCTCCCTGCCTTGTCTGATAATGGCACATGCTGTTACAGACACAAGAAATTCATGCCGCCTCCGGTTTGGAACATCTGGAAAGTGTTTAGTAGGAGTAATCTCAACCAGCCAGTTGTCTGAGTGTGCATTTGTTATATTACTCCAGTGAATTTGCCAAATTTGTGTCTGATATATATCGTCTGACTAGATCACAAAGTGTGGCTGCAAAAGAGAACATTGCTGAGTTTACTTCATGTATACAAAAGGGTGACTTTTACAATTAAACAAATAATATAATAATAAATAATAAACATAAATGGCAGGCTCAACAGGGCCAATAAAATGTAATTATGTATATACATATAAATAAATAACCCTGAATAAGGAAAATAAAACTATCAAATAAAAGATCTCCAGGTGGCATTAAATCGTCATTAGCTGTAGGTCATATAAATGAACCTGTGTCACAGACAGGCCTCTTGTTCATCAGGTTGCCAGTTAAACATCTTTACTATTTTATAACAGTTTTATAGACAAAGCAAATAAAAAAATGTATTATAAAAAGTAAAGGTTAGTTAGTCCACAGGAACAATGATGACTATTTTTCTGATTAAGTTTCCTAATTACTCTAATATCAAGAAATATGCATTACAAATGTTTTGAAGAACAATGTCAGTAAAGGATTTTTATGGCTTTGAGTTGTGTGAGAAGTCAGCCGGCTCAGCAATAGAAGTACTCTAATAAGAATGCTTTATGGGCCCAAAATTGCAAAAGCCTGAAGAATGCACTTGATTGAAGTGCCATATGAAGTTACTGTACTTCTTACAACATATGAGCTGCCGGTTTGCAGAGTTGCTGCGAGGTCAAATAGTCAATCAGACGAGGTCAAATAGTGTGGAGGATGTCATTAACTCCTCCCACCTGCAGGTGAATTGATCAGGTCACAGATGGAGGCTGAGGCCCTATATGGCAGCTGGGAACCTCAGGTGGTGTTGTAGTGTCACGCAGGTAGAGACAGAGCTGCCAAGAGCTCCTCTGTAGCTATGACAAAGTGACTTTGGACCTGAGCAGGCATCTATCTGCTGTATATAAACCAGCTCAGACCGGAGGAGCATCTATCTGCTGTATATAAACCAGCTCAGACCGGAGGAGCATCTATCTGCTGTATATAAACCAGCTCAGACCGGAGGAGCATCTATCTGCTGTATATAAACCAGCTCAGACCGGAGGAGCATCTATCTGCTGTATATAAACCAGCTCAGACCGGAGGAGCATCTATCTGCTGTATATAAACCAGCTCTCTGAAGTACACACAAGGTCACTTTTCCATCTTCCGTCACCAAGGTGACCCTGTAATAAAGCTCCTTCACAGTTGCTACAAGACTGCTGCACTAATACCCAGCTTTGTTTTGTGCTTTATTGATTATTCTATAAAGTGGAGTTTTTTTTTTTTTTTTTAAACACAATCCGCAACCCCACCCTTTTTATTTTCAGAGGGGTCACCGTCTGATGCTTTTGTCTCCCCTCAAACAAGTGTGGGATATTTATTAGCTTTTTCTTAAAATGACAAATTATGCTTTTAGTTTTGTCTCTTTACTGAACCTAGGTCAGCTGAGTTATTTGCAGTCCATATGGATTAATCACTTGCTTCAGTAAAAAAGCAAGGAAATTATATTTATCATAGTGTATGATTGAAATGTGTTGGTTGGAGAGATGGTGTTTTATTTAATGCCTAGTGTTACAATTTTGAGCCAATTCATACTAAAATAGATTTCTGTCTTGGGAATCTGTTTTTTATTTTGTCTGGCTTTCTCTTCATGACTTTTTTGTTGCTATCAGCTGTGCAGTAAGCAGAACAAAGAAATAATTGTGACCATAAATGTTAATCATGTGATTATCATAGCAAAACAAAAAGGTCAACTGCGCACTGTCAGTGTTGCAATGTGAAGTCAATCCAGAGCAGCTCAAACAATACAATGCACATGCTCCAATCGTTATTGTAAGTGAAACAGGCTAACTAACCTTTTCAAGGCTGGATGCAAATGAACTATTTCCAATAGGTTAACACTGACTACTTCTGCTATCCAATAAAGGCAAAAAATGTCCTGAAGTGAATGCAAGGAGAGTTTAAATCACAGCAGTGGCACCTCAGAGGCCCAGCTCTTCGGCAGCCTTCCCTCTAGTGAGGTAGTGTCTGCTGTTAGGGATTGATGCAGTCATTACATCACCTCAGTCTGCCTCGTGCAACCAGCCAGTGTGTACAGGGAATGTAAATAAAGTTATTCTAATGGGGGCATGCGTGAACATTCAGAAAATGTTAAAGGCACATGAAGGGCTTTTCTGACTACAAATAAGACTTTGGTGATATGGTCTGCTTTTGTCATTGCAAGTATACTGTCATACATTTTTTAACTGAGACTATTGAGATCTTGCATTTGATATCACAGCCTGAAACCACACTATTCTCGGGCCTTTTGAGTTCACTAGTTTCACATGAGAAAGTCTTTTTATATATATATATGTGTGTGTGTGTGTGTGTGTGTGTGTGTATATATATATGTATGTATGTATGTATATATGTATGTATGTATATATGTATATGTATATATATGTATGTATAATAAAATGTAACTTTGAGTGTACCACAGAGATCGACAATTGAAAATTACATGTTAGGGGAGAAAACTATAGAAGAAGAGAACTTTTATTGTGGTCAAGGTTGGAGCCGAGAGTTCATAAGGCTTTGCAGTGATTGTTATAAATGATGCAACTATAGCTGCGTGGCTGTCGGGATGGTGATATTGGTTGCTGTCAGAGGTCGGTTGTGCAGTCAGTCCACCACTTTGGTTCAGACTGAAATCTTTCAAAACTTGGATGGATTGCAGTGAATTTGGTTCCTCCCTAGAGGATAAATTCAACAACTTCATCTAGCACCATTCAGTAGAGCTGTAACAATTCCAAATTTTGCTGTACATTTAATTATCTCAGAAATAATAGCGATTAACAATATAATTGTCTCTTTCAGTCAAATTTTTAAAAATGGTTATGTATTTTTTTAAATTAAAGTTTTGAATGAATTCCAGGATACATCTTTTGGTTATATCACTGTGACCAAAATAATGTAATCACACAAGTACACAGCCTATGATGTAAACCACGCCTTGGTACAATGGATATAAGTGGCCAAACATTTGAAAACAGGACCCAAGTTGAAGGATACCAGAATTAGCCTTTGAGAAATTCTTTTATATAATTGGAATTTCTACATTTACTACAAAAACTTTCATGAAAGGGATCAAAGTTACCCATTGGACAGCCAGCTCGAGATGGCATGGAATGTCCTGGTATCAAAAACACCCATTGAGAATTTGGACAGCTGAATTTCAAAGCTGTCTGATCCCTCTTGCCTCTATGTTGTGATCTGTAGGACTTATTTTCAATCACTTCTCAGGCTCACATGGCTCTCAAGTGGCTATTTACCATGGAGAGCAATTTTCTCCAATAGAAATGGCCACATCAGGCTGACAGCGATTTAAGACATGGGTAGATTAAGATGATGCATCACATGAAACAGTTGGAGAGGTACTTCACACTGAACTGTAACTGGAGAATCGGTCGGCATCACATCACTCTGCGTTTTCAAAGGGAAAACTGAGAAAGAATGAGGGTCTTGTTTGCATGCAAACAGTCAAATAAGAACCGAGAAGTTTGTACGTTTCTATTGTTTCGAAAATCTGATAGCTGTACAAAGCATTATCACTATACTGCTCTTTGTGATGGGAGCATTTTTTTCCCACACGGAAAGCCGGTTTCTACACTTTCATTCTTTGCTGAACCAAATTTACAGGTGGAAAATAAACTTTTCTCATAATGATCACAAAGAAACATTTACAGCTATGGCTTTATTTCATGCTTGTGCTAACACAGATTCAAGGGTTTTCATAATCTCTTGTTCTCATCTTTTTATTTCAACTGGCTCATGCCATCATTTGCCAAGAACATTTTTAGTTTTTCCATTTGTGTTTGGTTTTTCCTTCTATAGATGTATTATACGTCTATCTTTGCTCGTTTTCAGGGTTTGCTGACATCTGGAGTAGAGTTTGAATCCCTGCCTGCTGCGCTGTCCCTGCCTGCAGAGTCTGGCCTGTACCCTGTCACTCTGGTTGGCGTCCCACGTACAGCTGGCAACATCACAGTCAATGGTGAATCCATCTGAAAACTGATTTTATTCCAGTACTCAGATGTTGCACAAAATGAATGAATGATAAACAAAACAACTTTAAAACTTAATCAAAACATCACCCACTCATTCCCTATATTGTGTATTTGAACCCAGGTTACCACACGTCAGTGTTTGGTGTCAACAGTGATTGCTTGTTGGAGGGCCTGCCTACTGTGAAGACTAGTGGCTGTTTGGTGGAGGTCATTCCCTCCCTTCCTCGTCTCCAGCTCAGCACATCACTACCACGGTCAGAAACTCTCTGAATCTGCATGACATCATGACTTTGCTCAAACATACACACCCACTTTCCAGTGGCATGTTATCTGTACACATTTTTAATTTTAAAACCTACTTACACTTGGTGTGTTATCGCAAGAAGAAAGCGACATCTGATTTTAGGAAATGTGACACGCGGTCGGGTTTAGGAAATAAAGAACCGGTTAGGTTTCGGAAAAGAAGGGGGTTGGTTTTAGTAAAAAAAAAAGAAACCAACGGTCGAGTTTTGGAAATGTGACACGCGGGACACAATCTCCGGTCTCCTGGGTGAATGTCCTGTGTTTTATCCCTCCTCGACACCGACCACCATCCCTACACAGATTTTTGCCCTTTTTATATTACTTGTTACGGCGTAAATTCACATGCAATCGCAATGTAATGTAACTCAATGGAGGCCAAACTGCATTGATAAACAGACTAAAAAGCAAGTATGCCCCTTGATAACATGCCAATAATGGCATACAAATTGGCATGTCATGAGATCAGTCTGCTGAATTTGGGTATTTTCATGCTCCTGCTAGCAACACAACAAATGAAGGGGGCTACACATTTGTGTTAATGCAAAGTTTGGTAATGCCCACACTATTTAAACAATTAGCTAACCTGATCATTTGAGCAGTTTAGAGGGGGGACTCCCCCTCTAAACTAGGACAGTGACATATTCTTCATTTTGTAGACTCTGTACTCCAGCACAAATGGATATGAAATGAGACATATCAGATTAAAGTGTTAGGTCAAAGATTGAACTTCATTAGATAAACTGATCTAATGGGACCAACATTTATAGAATGAATTAAAATCATTATATTTATACTCCTATATTTATAGGACCTTCATTCTGGTCTCTTTAGTAAGTGAAACACATGCTCAATTCACTTCACCTCACATTGTTTTTATTCCGCTCATGGAAACAGACAACAAATTTTATTGTCCAACCATAAATTATTTGCTATATTTCATCACATATCCATGATCGGAAAGGAGGCAAAGACAAAAATCTTATTTACCAGCCCCTTTCTCATATGAGACAACAAACAGAAATAGATTGACTGTCAGTCAGTTATCATTCAATTTTACAGAGAAAAGAGAGACGACCGAGATACAAAATTATAATTATTAGTAAATAAATTAAAATAAAAATACTGTTCTGGCAACTTCAAATTTTTTTTCTTTATGCATTTTGTGTACTACCCAATAAAATTGAATTGAGGTCTGGTGACAGACTGTACAGACAAGCATATTGGCCATAAAAGTATAAAAGGGAAACAATGTGAACACCCTCAAACCCGTTAAAGTTGAGAGTCAGCACTTTACCTTCATAGCTATTGTTACTTTTCACATACATAGCCAAAACAATGAAAAATGGGCCACTGTTCTACTGCAGACTGCACTTGGTCTAGTGTTGATATTCCAAATACTAATAAGTAACAAAAGGTAAATGAGTGCAGTGTGTCATTGGCCTATTTGATATGTTGTCACACAAATCCTATCAATCCCATCAATTCCAAGTATTCTAATGCAACCCCGGCAAGTTTGAAGGAAATATGGAGGACCACATGTATTCAAAATCCACTGACTGGCTTTTTGAAGAGTGACAGCTACCGTGGCTGGAATATATACTTTGATCTGCGTGGTGCGAGAGAGTTGATTGAAATGTATGATCTCAACTCTAGATGGGAGAAATTCCTACACTTTGGACCTTTTTAAAATACAACAATACAAACAAATCAAAATTTGGCTGCTTAACTTGTAACAAAACTGATATTTGTAACAGCATTTTTTTTCCTCCTATGTCAGAAATAGTTGCAGTCCTCTCAACTTAAACATCAGAGTAGCAGGTGAATTTGTTTTTGTGTACGGTGAAATCACATTTTTGTAAAAGTAGGAAACAAAAGAGGAGAAATCATGGGTTAAATTACTACAAGTAAGGCACACTGTTGGAGTGTTGTAAATCATTCTGACAGCCGAGCTGCTGAAATATCTACTATTTACTGTAGGTCATGTCTGTAAGTACAGCACTTCAGCATGTGTGTGGAAAATGTTGTTTCCAGTGTTGGAAGCGTATTGCAGCAGATACATGAAGCAAATAGAATACCAATGCTATTCAGTATGCAGTCTGTTGGATGCTCTTGCTGGCTCCACAGGCAGACCTTCAGCTTTGACCTCAGTTGAAGAGGTGCCTCATAAACGTCTCAGATATCCTTTTGCCTCCAGCACAAAGCTTCAGTTTTGCAGCTTCTTTTTTCAGATTACTAACATCAGTATTAAACATCTAACAGCATAAACATTTTTAAATCATTTCAGCATAGGTCTGCTGCATGCCTTCAGCCATGTTTTACAAAGCAATTTTACTGAAAATTGTGTTTTAGATGAATTAATATAGAACTTAATTAATATAGAACTTTCACTTCCAGGATTTCTGCTCCTCAGATCTCTGCAAAGTTAATCCAGACAGCTAGCTAGACTATCGGTCCAATCTGAGTTTTCTCTTGCACGACTAAAACAACTTTTGAACGTACACGTTAGCATGTTTTGCAGCGGCACTGTGACTCTGCCCGGTACTTACGCACCGCCCATGACGATTGGGATTGGTTAAAATAAATGACAATAAACAAGAGAATGTTTTTCTCCCATCCCAGAATGTTGTGTGGACTAGCCAGACCTTCCTCCGCAACACTGTAGAGGAAGGTCTTAAGAATCAGGTGCCATTGTGAGTAAAACATTTTATCGTTCACTGAGTGCATGCAGAGTCTTTCGTCAGTACTGTGCACAATCCACTGACTATTCTTAATAACATTAGAACAAAGCTTGTGGCCAGGGTTAAGCAACACTCTTTTCATCCCAGGTATGGTATGGTTTGGTTACTTATTCATAAATGGATGTTAAACATTTGAACTATAAACCAAATGAGGTTTGATGGCAAAGCCCATAAAACATTCAGCAAGACTCCCCATTGTGAAAAAGAGCCATCAACAAATGGCGTTCCAGCTAACGAGATTCTAAAAAGCACTTTATCATCTTCTTCAAAACGTGACGGAGAGTATATAAATCTTCACACATTAATGACTGCCTCAAGAATTGTTATTCAAATTATGATGAAAGTATAATGGTTTACATTATATCAAGCCACATCAAACTTTGCTTTGCCATTACACGCCTGATATCTCATAAGATAAAGATCTAGAGGCGATCCCCACCCACCCCCTCAACCCTGGATCTCTGTAAAACATGTCTCTTACAGGACATGAGAGACCACGTTTTAACAAAAAAATGCACTTACAGGTAGTAATTAAAGCAATTTCTTAATCTTATCTGTCATTGTTTGCCACACTAGAATAGTATCGGCTCCAGCACTGTGCATTCTTGCCACTGATAGCTTCTTAAAAACTATGTCAATGTATGTGTTAATCCATTAGGACTTAGTGATTGTATGTGGAGGTTTCAGCGTAAAGCCAGCATCTTTTTGGCAGCAGTAAAGCCTGTTAAGAGCATACGTCTTTTCCAACATGTCGTCTTTTCTGGGGAGGAATCATTGAAGAGTAGCACAGTGGGAGAACATGGTACAGTGACATCCAGTACATTAGATAAAGTGGCACAGACCTCACTCCAAAAAGGCCTCACATCCTTTCATTCCCAATACACATGCATGTATGAGCTTATTAGTCCATCTGAGCACAGGGTGCAGATTGGAGATGTTAAACGTTTCGTGAGAAAGTTTCTCTTAAGAGTGAGGTAAGTCCTGTGGATATAATTTGAAATGGATCTGTTGTTGGTCAGGGTTTTTAGAAGCCAAGACAATCAAGGACCAAATCTTATCCCAGTCCAGTGAATCACCTTTGCTGTAGCGTTCCAGATCGCTAGACAAAACATAAGACAGGGAGGGTTTTATAAGAGGCATCCTGGATAAGTGAATATATATGGTACTCCATATGCTTACACAGAGAATCGTAGTTGAAAGTACAGTAAATCGTAGTTGAAAGTACAGTAAATCAGATCCTCAAGTCTGTGTGGGGATGCTAGGTTGGTTAGGTAGGTAGGTTTCCAACAAGGATCAGAATTGGGGTTAAGCCAATCTGTGAGTGGTCTCAATACAAATGACGAAAATGATATTTAAAGTTGGGCACAGAAAGACCACCATCTGTTTTATTCATTGAAGTGTTGTTAACTTCATATGTGACTGTTTCCCTCCCCAAATAAATTTAGAGACTAAAGATTGGACCCTCTTCCAGTAATCAGTTTGGGGTGGTAAGGGCAACATCGAAGAAAAGAAATTTATGCGTGGTAAAATATCCATTTTAACAATTGAAACACAAGCTTGGAATGATTTTGGCAAGTGAGACCATCTGTTGAGATCCGCATCAATTTTATTATAGACTCCCTGAAAATGTGTATTGGCTATATTAGCTAATGAAGGAAAAATGTCCAACCCCAAGTATCTAAATTGTTTGACCACTGGGATGTGCCGAAGTAATGCGCTCAGGTTCAATTCAGAGTTTAAAAGGAGACGCGCCAATTTGGTCCAATTGATTTTATATCCAGGTAGAGCTAAATTTGGGAAAAGTATTCCAAATACAGTATGCAGTAATGATAT
>JABXJD010001120.1:0-112592 GCA_013375575.1 Percina caprodes
CTAACGGGCAGGGCACAGCCTGAGATCTGTGATACGACCGGCTGGCCTGCATTATCATCCCAGCAGAGCTAAAAGCTAACAACAACTGGGCCTCAGACCTGACTGTGGGTGACTCTGCTGTAAAGATTTAAAACACCAAAATACTCTGTTTCCCTGACTTGACCCAAAGAATCCCAGATATCATGGCAGAACACCCAACTGTGAAGAACATTTATTCTGCATATAGGGTCACATGATGTTGTAAAGCAACAGTCTGAATTGCAGAAACTGGACTTTGTGGGACTGCTAAGCCAAGTCAGCTCCTAAACGCATGAGCGTATTTTATCAGTGGTCTATAACTATCTATCTATCTATCTATCTATCTATCTATCTATCTATCTATCTATCTATCTATCTATCCATCCATCCACCAGTGAAGAAGAGCTGAGAGATTCAGCCCACTGTTGGCACTAAACAAATGGCTTTCAACTGAATGTATTGTCCATTCTCTGCAGTTCATTGACAATTTTAACATTTTCTGGGAGCGCTTACATCTTTTAAAGCAGATGGACTTTTCCTTAACAAGTCAGGAGTAAAGCTGTTCACCTCTAACATTCTTTACTCTCTGCGCTACACATCTCCCCCGTCAAGGACACAAGACAAGCCCAATCTAAACAAGAGAAGACACAAAAAGTGCGGCAGTGATTTACCACAGCCCCCACCTGTGCACAGATTTGACCGTGGGAGACCAGAGAGCAGAGATACGGAACCTCAAATCTCCTTTTTACCCGTCCAGCACCCCTCAAACCCCCTACCAGCCCCGAATACCTTGAGGAGCCATCGCTGTCTCAACTCACCCTTTCCTCTTTCCCTACTACCATGTTGGAGTTCACTGACCAGATGAAGCAGCTGGTAGTTATTGGAACCAAATTCACACCCCTGCCGTCCCCATTGCTCAACCCGGGCAAAAGTAAACGCCCGGCCACCTCGGCCATCTTGTCACCAAACTCCTTCCCCGGACTGATAAGGACGCGATCCAACAAGCATTAACTGATATGTGCCGGGCCTAGGCTCCAGGACTAGTGACACTCATGACTTTTCAAAGACAAGCCCGGGCCCTGTGTTTTCAATTCTTCCTCAATTTATGTTGTGATAGGCAATAGAAAAAGGATGGTGAATAAGCACTTAACTGCAAACTTAGCAAATTTAGCATCCATTCTTTGTCAGCTACAGCTTGTCCCAAAAAATGAGAACACACTAACACTAGCTTTACTAAACGTCAGGTCTTTGGCAGGAAAATCATTTTTAATCAATGATTTTATTATTAATCACAATCTTGATTTTATGTTTTAACTGAGACCTGGTTAGACCATAATAACAGCGCTGCTGGTCTCATGAGTCAGCGCCCCTAACTTCAGTTTTATGAGTGAGAATAGAGTGAATAAGAAAGGAGGTGGAGTCGTCATTTTGTTTAATGACTCATTCCATTGTGCATAAATATGTTATGGAAATTTTGCTTCTTTTGAATATGTTGCTCTTCACTTAAGGTCGTCCCCTCAAGCTAAAAACATCTACAGGCCACCTAAATAATTCACATGCTTTGTTTGCTACTGTCGATAGGTTAACAAACCCTCCAGTACCAGTAGCATCTGGACTTTTATCTACCAAGGCCTGCAATGACTTTGCCTCCTTCTTCAAAGACAAAATTCAAAAGATTAGACAAACAGTCAGTGCCTCCATATCAAGTCCAGGATATGTTTTGTCACAGTGTTCAAGCAAAACTAGCTCCAATATGACAGAATTTCATACGATCAACCATAAAAACCTGGAGGACATTATACAACATCTGAAAACCTCCTCCTGTTGCCTTGATATTCTACCGGGTGTTTTCAAAAATGTCTCGAATTGTTTAGCTTCTGATCTTCTACAGATTGTGAACATGTCTCTTCTTTCAGGAATCTTTCCACAGGCCTTGAAAACTGCAGTAATCAAGCCACTCTTAAAAAGAACAATCTAGACACATCACTAATGAGCAACTATAGGCCGATATCAAACCTTCCGTTCTTAAGTAAAATCATTGAAAAAGCAGTTTTCAACAACTCAACCATTTCTTGTCACTAAACAACAGCTTTGATACCTTTCAGTCGGGTTTCCGACCACACCACAACACTGAGACGGCTCGTTAAGGTCTTTAATGACATCCACCTTAACACAGATAATGGCAAAATTTCAGTCTTAGTATTACTTGATCTCAGTGCTGCATTTGACACGGTCGACCCGACATATTACTAGACTGATTGGAAAACTGGGTTGGCCTTTCTGGCTCAGTACTAAACTGGTTTGAATCCTACTTACAGAATAGGGATTACTTTGTGTCAATAGGTAATTATACATCTGAGCGTACAAATATGACTTGCGGAGTTCCCCAAGGCTCCATTCTGGGGCCTCTTCTGTTTAACATCTACATGCTTCCACTGGCTCAGATTATGGAAAACAACAAAATAAGTTACCATAGTTATGCGGACGACACACAAATTTACATAACCTTATCGCCAGGACTATAGTCAATACAAAAACTGACTAAGTGCATCAAACAAATTAACGGCTGGATGTGCCAGAACTTTCTGAAATTAAATGAGGAAAAACTGAGGTGGTTGTTTTGGAGCAAAAGGAAAGATTAAAAGTCTGCGCTCAGCTTCAAACAACAATGTTAAAAACAACAGACAAAGCCAGAAATCTTGGTGTAGTCATGGACTCTGACCTGAACTTTAACAGCCATATTAAGACAATTAAAAGTCAGCCTATTATCACCTTAAGAATATATCAAGGGTTAAAGGACTTATGTGTCAACAGGATTTGGAAAAACTAGTCCATGCTTTCATCTTCAGTAGACTTGACTACTGTAACAGAGTCTTTACAGGTCTCCTAAAAAAATCAATCAGCTGCAGCTGATTCAGAACTCTGCTGCTGAGTCCTCACTAAGACCAGCTGGATCACATGCTCCAGTCCTCACTAAGACCAAGAGACTGGATCACATCACTCCAGTTCTGAAGTCCTTACACTGGCTTCCTGTGCCCCAAAGAATTGATTTCAAAGTTCTTTTGCTAGTTTATAAATCTCTAAACGGTTTAGGGCCAAAATACATTTCTGATCTGCTAGTACACTATGACCCCCCCAGACCTCTCAGGTCATCTGGGACAGGTCTACTGTCTGTTCTAGAGTCAGAACTAAACAGGGGAAGCAGCGTTCAGTTTCTATGCTCCTCATATCTGGAATAAACTCCCAGAAACCTGCAGGTCTGCTGCTACTCTCAGTTCTTTTAAATCAATGCTGAAGACCTTTCTTTTCGATGTTGCCTTTCTTTAAATTATGTTAATTTCTTTCTTTTATGTGTATATATATATATATATATATATATATATATATATATATATTATATATATATATATATATATTATATATATATATATATATATATATACTGTTTCTTCTGTGTTTTATCGGTTTTATTTTCTTTTAACTGTTTTTGTGTAAAGCACTTTGAATTGCCCTGTTGCTTAAATGTGCTATATAAATAAAGCTGCCTTGCCTTGCCTACTAGATCTAGATAAAATACTCCTGGTTAAAAACATCACTCCAAGATGTGTATATCATGTTTAACCCTCATGTTGTCCTGGGAGTAAAATTGACCCGTTTTCCTATATCAATGTTCTTTTTAATTACCCAATTAACAAAAATAACATGATTGATTCCACAAATGCTCTTTGGCAAGTACAAATCTCTACTTTCATTAATTTTGGGGCGCTTATTGGAGTCTTATTCCATTTATAGCATTTGAAACCAAATTTAAAAGTTGACATAATCCTCTGTGATTATCTTTCTTTCTTTTCTTTATTTTCTTTTAACTGTTTTTAGTGTTTTTAACTGATTTATTGTTTTAACTGATTTTGTGTAAGCACTTTGAATTTCCTGTTGAAATGTGCTCTATAAATAAAGCCTTGCCTTGCCTTGCCTTAAGAGTCCCCCTGCAGGAGATCAGATATAATGCAGCTTTAAGGAGTCCCCCTGCAGGAGATCAGATATAATGCAGCTTTAAGGAGTCCCCCTGCAGGAGATCAGATATAATGCAGCTTTAAGGAGTCCCCCCCCAGGAGATCAGATATAATGCAGCTTTAAGGAGTCCCCCATGGGAGATCAGATATAATGCAGCTTTAAGGAGTCCCCCTGCAGGAGATCAGATATAATGCAGCTTTAAGAGTCCCCAGGAGATCAGATATAATGCAGCTTTAAGGAGTCCCCCCTTGGAGATCAGATATAATGCAGCTTTAAGGAGTCCCCCTGCAGGAGATCAGATATAATGCAGCTTTAAGGCTCTTCCACATTTGCAGCACGTTGCCAAACTGGATATTATACATTGTAGGTTAGTAGTTGCGATTAGGTCGCCAGGGAGACCTTGTCCAATATGGGAAGGAAATCCTGAGTCCTGCTAGAGTCAGGGAGCTCCGTTGTCCCAGTCAGTCTTTTCCTTAAACTAAGTTTGAAGTCTTGCTAGTTAAATCAAGTGAGCGTTGTCAACCTGTGCCCCCAGCACCAAACAGGAAGCAGCAAACTGGGTAGAGCGGTGTTCTTTATGGTTAATTGTTGCTGTGCAAAACAGAAATGTGTTATTTGTTTCAATCATCACTTAGAAACCAGCAGCTACCCGTTGCCACAACGATCAGGTGCTCTGATAATGAGGTCCGACCGCTGCTGGGGGGGCGTCTGCTCACTGGAAAAGGTTAAAAGATGCAGAGCAGAGGTTTGAGCTCAGTTAGACTGGACTCCCAGTCCCACTGAAGCAGATGGATGTCAGCATTCTCACAATGCCATCACCTGTTGGGTAATGTCTCACCTTTAGTATTACAGCAGACTCTTGGTGAATGGGATGTTGGAGGAGTCATTCTCTCCTGTTTGTTGATTGAATGCTGTTTGTGATCAATGTCTTATCTGGACAGTCTGAAGAAAGCTTTAAATGTTTGACTAACCTTTCAGAAATCCTTTCATGAAATGTAAAATCTTGCAAAATGTTTATAATTTTGATTTTCAGAGTCAGGAGGATCATGGTAAATGCTACGCAGGTTTTAATGTTCACACTAAGTGCATATTCTGACATTGGTGTTCTCAAATATTTATATTTTATTATTATTATATCGTTATATCTGTTAATTATCTGTGCCAATGTGCTGCTGGTTGTGGTTATCTGTGTGAACAGGAGCTTACATGAACCTATGTACCTTTTTCTGGTCAGCCTGTTTGTAAATGAACTGTATGGTAGTACAGGGTTGTTTCCATTCCTTCTGGTTCAGATCCTCTCTGACATTCACACTGTTTCTGCTCCCTTCTGCTTCCTGCAGATCTTCTGTTTGTACTCTTATGGAGCTGTACAATTTCATAATTTATCCATCATGTCTTATGACAGATATCTTGCTATCTGTTATCCTCTACAATATCACTCACGTATGACATCTAACAAGGTTGCTGTGCTTATTGCTCTGACATGGTTGTTGCCATCTGTTGGAGTTGGAGTCATAATATCTTTAAGTGTTCCTTTACAGCTGTGTGGGAACATCATTAACACAATTTACTGTGATAACTATGCTATTGTCAAACTGGCCTGCTCTGAAACTAGTGTCAATAACATTTATGGGCTCATTTACATTTGTCTTGTAGTCTTTGTTCCTCTCAGTTTAATCCTGTACTCCTACATGAGGATCCTTAAAGTGTGTTTTTCTGGTTCTAAAGAGACGAGACAGAAAGCTGTCAGTACCTGCACACCTCACCTCGCTTCTCTCATCAACTTTTCTTTTGGTTCTTTATTTCAAATATTACACAGCAGGTTTGATATGAGCAGTGTACCCATGATGTTACGAAATGTTTTATCATTATATTTCTGACCTGCCAACCGCTCTTTAACCCTTTAATGTATGGCCTGCAAATGTCTAAAATACGTAGCTTGTGTAAAAGTCTTATCTTTGGTTGTTAGAGAAATCATGCTTAGAGCAGTCGTTGCTTCAGTTTCTTTGTTAAATCATTTGCATCCAAGCTGCTGGTTTGGTATTTCTGTCCCTCATGTGTTAACCCTGAAAGCAGAGTGACCTTGCAAAGAGCCCAGGACGTGTCCCTGAAGACCGCATACTGTGGAGGAGATGCCGGGCCAGAGATAAGAAGGAAAGCTCCTGATTCCATCAACTGAATAACTAACTCGACTCCCAACTCCTTTAAAAAGACTCTGTTGTGAACAATCTTCAGTTATCTTTCTGTCTTTGCTGTAAACTGATTCTGTTTGCAAGTAAAATGATCTTTGAGACAACTCCAGAGATTTGGTCCATTCTTTGAGAAATAATTATCTTAACATTGATAAAACATAAACTGAGGCTTAAAAGTCGATACTTTAGTTAGAAAATTATGTAGGAACTAGAAATAAGCCCCCCCCCACTCTGACATCTCTCCATTTGTGCATGAATAGGTCCTGAGCATGTGTGTGTGTGTGTGTGTGTGTAAATTGTAATTTCCCCACTGGGGCTCAATAAACAGTATAAATAACTAAAAATGATTATCATTAAATAATGGCCATCTGGGAGATGTTGAGTTGTGAGAACCATTGGAGAAACAGGCAGGTGTGTTGTTGAGTGACAGGCTAATGATACCTCACCTTTTACCATCGCACCCCCCCACCCCCCAGCCCCACCCCCACCCCCCACCCCTCTGGAACTCCCCGCCCATACAGACAGGTTCAGATTCCTCATGAAAGCCTTCAGATGAGCCTAACCCTGTAATAACATCTAATACCACCTGCTGGTTTTACTCTCTTACTGAATATCAATGGGCTTTATTGTAATGTCTTTGAGTACCTTAAAAGCATGTAACGTATTATTATTGTTAAACAGTACAGTATGGTGAGGTTTTTGTGGCAGAACCATATTGACACAAAGAAGCCAGGTATTGATTGTTTTTAAATATAAATTGCACCTGAGAATTTAACGTTTGGATACCAGAATAATAAAAGAAGTCAGATGAACAAACAAAGAAAACGTATCTTTTAAAGAGATTTTTTTTTTGTAATAATAATATAATAGTTTTTTATCTGTGTGAAGGTGGGGGGCTTTCACATCCGATTCTGGAGTAATAATTGAGAGTATACTTGACCCCAAAGTGCAGTTGGTCCCACGGTGGGCCGCTGCTGCAAAATGTTTTTAACAGAAACTCTGAACTAAGCATGATGTACATTGATGTACATTTAATCTAATAAATCAACACTTTGTGTTGTTATTGCCGTGTTCCAGTCACTGTTGGTACATGTTTTAAAGGTAAAATATGTCCATCCATCCATCTTCATCTGCTTATCTGGGGTTAGGACAGGGTTGACGCCATCAGGACCACATCATCTACAAAAGCAGCGATGAGATCATGAGCCCACCAAACTGCAACCCCTCCCCACCCCGACTACACCTCGATATCCTGTCCATAAATATTACAAACAGGATTGGTGACAAAGCGCAGCCCTGGTGGAGGTCAACCCTCACCTGGAAGGAGTCCGACTTACTGCTGAGAACCCGGACACAGCTCTCGCTTTGGTCATACAGAGATTGGATGGCCCTGAAAAGGGACCCCCTCACCCCATACGCCCAGCACCTCCCACAGTCTCTCCCGGGGACCAGCCTTCTCCAGATCCACAAAACACATGTAGACTGGTTGGGCATACTCCCAGGCTCCTTCCAGGATCCTTGGAGTAGACTTTACCAGGGAGGCTGAGAAGTGTGATACCCCTGTAATTTGTACCCACCCTCTGGTTCTCCTTTTTGAAGAGGGGAACCACCACCCTAGTCTGCCACTACTTAGGCACTGTTCCAGACTTCCAATGTTAAAGAGGCGTGTCAATCAAGACATCCCCTCCACACCAGAGCTTTCAGCATTTCTGGACGGAACTCATCAATCCCTGGGGCTTTGCCACTGTGGAGTTGTACCTCAGCGAATTCCAACAGGAAAATGAATCCCTGAAATGTGCCACAGGAGGTGGGATGGACTCTGGACTGATTCAGTTTGTTTTTAAGGACATTTAGGTTCATTCAGGGCGTTTTCTCACATACTCTAGTTTGAGTTTTCTGATTGTCTCATTTGTCCTCGTGTCCATGTTCTGCCCGTTGCGTTATGATTTTATGAAATTGCGCCGCACAAGTATCGATAAACACGTGTTGTGAACGCAGTTCGTGGGAGGATTCGCGGTGAGGAGGGGACGGAGTCTGGACTGGTTCGGTGTGTTGTCCGTCTTGTCCCACAGACCCTCCTGTATTCAGTCGTATTTCTCAGCACCGTCCTGCACCGTGGCCTCGGCCTCCGTGGTCCTGAGACCCGTCCTGCACTGTATTGCGTACTCCGCTCACCGCATCTCGTCCTCCAGAGTCCCAGAGACCCGATGGACGAGGCAGGATATTGGAACATACGTAGAATCGCATATATATAAACAAGGGTCTCCGAGACATGACATGGACAAGGCCCGGGGACCCCGGCACAACCATTATTTACAATACATTATTCATTCATAAAGAAAATTGGTGTACTTACAGGTCGGGTTTTCCTAAATTTTTTAATTAAGGCGTTATGGTCAATTTCCAAAGCAGATTTTTATTCCTCTTTTTAGTCTCGTTAAGCCGGTTCCTATGCTCATGAGCAGTGCTGGGAGTTATGTCCGGTATCTAAGGGGACAAGATCGCGTCCGAGTGTAATTGCTGTGTTCATATCTGCTGAAATGAACTGATCATTGGGGGCAGCTCTGTGGAACCACTCTTAGTCTTTAATCTCTGAGGTGTCTCTCAGACTGTTAATCAATAAAGTGAAGTTTAATTATCTTGTGAATAAAGACTTTATTTCCTCCTTCATTACTGAAAGAATAATCCAACGCCATTTTCAGTCGCAGTGAAAGCTGGTTCAATCCCCGTACGGCCCGGTGTACGGAGTGTGGATTGGTAGCCCCCGACTCCTACGACTCCTAACGATGCACTACGTCTCCCCACGTCTCTCAACGGCCCCCTACGACTTCTAGCGATGCGCTACATCTCTCAACAGCCCCTTATGACTCTTAACGATGCGCTACGTCTGCCCATGTCTCTCAATGGCACCCTACAACTCCTAAGGATGCACTCGTCTCCCCATGAAGGATGCGCTACGTCTCTCAACGGCCCCCTATGACTCCTAATGATGCGCTACGTCTCCCACGTCGGGGTCAAAGGAAGAGACTTACCATTGCTCTGGAGCTTGTCAATATTTTCAGACCTCCTGCCGACAGACAAACCAACGGACCACTGTGAGGAATCTTGGAGTTATCTTTGATCAGGATTTCGATTTCCTGTCCATAAATATTAAAAACAGGATTGGTGACAAGCGCAGCCCTGGCAGAGGTTTTGAGTATCCCCACACCCGCCTGGTGCCTCACACCCTGGGCAACTCCGGAGTAGGACAGAGTCCAACCCCTATCCAGGAGTATGGTTCCAAGCCCCACCAGATCTAACTGGTAGTGCTCCACCTCCACCAAGTTCCGGCTCCTTCCTCCCACAGAGGTGACGTTCCAGGTCCCCAGAGCCAGCCTCTGCTGCCAGGGTCTGGTCTGTCGAAACCCCTGACCTTCACTGCCACCCATATGGCAGCGCACCCGACTCCATTGGTTTCTCCCACAGGTGGTGGGCCCATGGGCTGGAGGAGAGGTGTCACGTAGCTTTTACATTTGTTTGTTTGTTAGGAAATTTATGAATTCCATTTCACTGTTTTTGATAATATTGAAACAGTTTGCATAAAAAGCGATATAATGAATTGTACTCTCCCACGAGAGACCATGGAGCCATCTGGCTATCTAGTCTGGAGGTGAGAGCAGGACATGTTCTCCCTGACCAGATAAAGGAGACGTCATCTAACCTGATCAGATGACTTCGGACCACATTGATTATTGTATTTCACTCATAAATAAGACCATGTCAAGGGGCTTCCAGGGAGACATTTTCTACTATGTTGTAGTGCTGAAAACTGGCTCCTTGGAGCAGATTAGAATAGAAACAGGCGCCTGATCATGCAATGCTTTATATGTAAGAACCAGAACTTTAAACTGGATCCTGAACTTGATGGGAAGCCAATGTAACGAGGATAAGACAGGAGAGATGTGAGACATCCTGCTGGACCTGGTGACCAGCCTGGCACCAGGGTTCTGGACTAGTTGTAGAACAAGAAAGGGCAGCAGTTTCAGAGAAATAGGGACCAAGTGACACAGAAAAACCTCCATCTGAAAGATAAGAGGAGAACCAGTCCAGGGTCCCAGAGATCCCAACCCAGTGCTTAAGTTTTAATCATGTTTCTATGTTAAAGTATGGAGATACATCACGGCCCTAAGGGGGGGGGGGTTAATCATTTTTCTATAATAAAGTTGTTGTGGGTCTGCTGTCTGTCTTCCTTGTGTGTCTGTCTGTTCGTCTTTTCTCCACTAGAGGTCGTCCTTGAGGAACCAGGTCCTGAGGCGGGGCCATACTCTCCTTCCGTTTGCTGTCACAGCTGCTACCACTTCCATTATCAACCATCACAGCTGCTACCCATTTCCATCATCACCATCTCAGTATATCTACCGGGCTGACCACCTCTTCAGCGCCAGATTGTTAATCACCATCCATGTGGTAACTAGGCCAGTCAACCTGCTTACTTTCCTTCCCTGCTTTACACTTTGACTTACCGTGTTCTCCTTTTGTTTGTCACAGTTCCATGTTCCTGTCCGTCGTGAATTATTGCAGCCGTTCCAGACCTTCCCGTTTTCATCCTCATCTACATCCTCACCGCCTATGCTTCGTATTTTGTATTTTTGTCTGGATTGAACCCTTTCTTTATTTTTCACACGCTCGTGTCAGTTTCTGTGTTCGGGTCTACTCCGACCCCTGACAAAAGTATGTATATACAGCACGGCCCTAAAGAGGGGTTAATCATGTTTCCATGTGAAAGTATGGAGATACAGCACAGTCCAAAAGAGGGGGTTTGGAGTGATGTTGATCAATTTCCCGAACATTTCCCATTAAAGTCTATGAGAGATTTTTTCCGCTGTTTTTGCCAATTTCGTGTAAACCACACGGCAAATCTCTTAGAAAAGTCATAGCCCACCACTCCCCATTATTACGCACATTTTGATGTATTGTGTGTGCGTGTGCATCGCTCCGGGACTAGTAGTGGATCTAAAACAAACATTTGATACGACTAATATTTGAATATATCCACGGAGGACGGACAAACTGTTTTTGGGAGAAACCATGCTTGATATCTGAATGCCCATTCGGGCAAAGTCTTGTTTTCCGTTTAAGCTTTTAATCATGTTTCTATGTTAAAGTATGGAGATACAGCACGGTTCCAGAGAGGGGTTAATAATGTTTCTATGTTAAAGTATGGAGATACAGCACGGTTCCAGAGAGGGGGTTAATCATGTTTCTATGTTAAAGTATGGAGATACAGCACGGGCCTAAAGGGGGGGGTTAATCATATTTCTATGTTAAAGTATGGAGATACAGCATGGTTCCAGTGAGGGGGTTAATCATGTTTCTACGTTAAAGTATGGCGATACAGCACGACCAAAGGGGGTGGTAATCAGATTTCTATGTTAAAGTATGGCGATACAGCACAGTTCCAGAGAGGGGTTAAACATGTTTCTGTGTTAAAGTATGGAGATACAGCACGGCCCTAAAGGGGTTAATCATGTTTCTATGTTAAATTATGGAGATACAGCACAATCCCAAAGAGGGGGTTTGGGGCGATGTTGATCAATTTCCCGAACATTTCCCTTTAAAGTCTATGGAGATTTTTTCCGCCGTTTTTGCAAATTTTGTTAAAACCGCGGCAAATCTCTTAGAAAAGTCATAGCCCACCACTCCCAGTCATTACGCACGTTTTGATGTATTGTGTGTGTGCGTGTTAGCATCGCTCGGGACTAGTAGTGGATCAAAAACAGACATTTGATACGACTAATATTTGAATATATCCACGGACGGTCAAACTTTTTTTTGGGAGAAACCGTGCTTGATATCTGAATGCCCATTCGGGCAAAGTCTTGTCTTCAGTTTAAGCTTTTAATCATGTTTCTATGTTAAAGTATGGACATACAGCACGGTCCTAAGGGGTGGGGGGGGTTATTCATGATTCTATGTTAAAGTATGGTGATACAGCACGGTCCCAGAGAGGGGGGGTTAATTATGTTTCTATGTGAAAGTATGTTGATACAGCACGGTCCCAGAGAGGGGGGGGTTAATCATTTTTCTTTGTTAAAGTATGGTGATACAGCATGGTCCCAGAGAGGGGGTTAATCATGTTTCTATGTTAAAGTATGGAGATACAGCACAGTCCCAGAGACGGGGGGTTAGTCATATTTCTATGTTAAAGTATGGAGATACAGCACGGTCCTAAAGGGGGTTAATCATATTTCTATGTGAAAGTATGGTGATACAGCACGGTACCAGTGAGGGGGTAATCATGTTTCTATGTGAAAGTATGGAGATACATCACGGTCCCAGAGAGGGTCATCATGTTTCTATGTGAAAGTATGGAGATACATCACGGTCCCAGAGAGGGGGGGTTAATCATGTTTCTATGTTAAAGTATGGAGATACAGCACGGACCTAAAGGGGGGGGGGGTTTGGAGCGATGTTGATCAATTTCCCGAACATTTATCATTAAAGTCTATGAGAGATTTTTTCGCAGTTCTTTGCCAATTTCGTGAAAACCGCACGGCAAATCTCTTAGAAAAGTCATAGCCCACCACTCCCGATCATTTCGCACGTTTTGATGTATTGTGTGTTTGCGTGTTGGCAACGCTCCGGGACTAGTAGTGGATCAAAAACAGACATTTGATACGACTAATATTTGAACATATCCACGGACGGACGGATGGACGTACAAACTGTTTTTGGGAGAAACCGTGCTAGATATCTGAATGCCCATTTGGGCAAAGTTTGTTTAACCTTTTAATCATGTTTCTATGTTAAAGTATGGAGATACAGCACGGTCCCAGAGAGGGGGGGTTTTGGAGCGATGTTGATCAATTTCTCCAACATTTCCCATTAAAGGCTAAGAGATTTTTCGCTTGTTTTTGCCAATTTTGTGAAACCGCACAGCAAATCTCTTGAAAAGTCATACCCCACCACTCCCGATCATTATGCACGTTTTGATGTATTGTGTGTGTGCATGTTGGCAACGCTCCGGGACTAGTAGTGGATCAAAAACAGACATTTAATATGACTAATATTTGAATATATAGTAGCTGGAGTATAAGTCTGTGTGGTGTGTGTCCAGTGATGGAGGTCGCGTCTGGAGAACACGGAGATCAGATGGGGCGACTGGTGCGAGCCATCCAGGACAGGAAGTGTGAGGAGGACTACAAGTCTGTGAAGGACTACAAGTCGGAAGTGAACGGAGACACTCAGCTCCACCCGCTCATGTGGCAGCGCACAGAGGAGGTGAAAAACAAGCGCACCACACCGACACTGATACCAAAGCATGATAGGTGGAGGATTTAAGCAAGGAGGGTTTCACACACACACACACACGCACACAGACACACACACACACACACACACACACATACACACATACAGACACACAGACACACACACACACACACACATACAGACATACACACACACACACACACACACACACAGACAGACACACATACAGACATACACACACACACACGAACAGACACACACACACACACATAAACACACACACACGCACAGACACAGACACACACACACACATAAAGACACACATAAAAACACACACACACACATATACAGACACACAACACACCCACACACACAAACACATACATAGAGAACATAAATCAAACCAAAATTCCTGTTCCTGTATATTATAAATGAGAATATTATTATTATCATTATTAGGGCCGAAGTGCAAGGAACCTATTGTTTTTGTAGGGATTATTATTATTCCGCACCTTCTCTGTCATTTTTGACACACATTTAAAACCAATAAAAAATGACAGAATTCTGTAGTGATTGGGCTCGGGCGATGACAGAGTGCTCCATAGCGCCCCCTAATGTGCACCCTGACAAAAAAAGGTCATAATTCATCTTTCAAACTTTCAGGGATCATGCGTATCATCTGGAACTGTATCAAGCTACTTTTAGAAAAAATCTAAAAAAGTTATAATTTACGATATGGTGAATTTCGTGCGAAATGTCTCATTTTTCAAAGACTTTTTGAGGACCTTAGGATCTACGAAAACTCAAATTCTTGCAGCCATGTGCAGAATATGAAACTCTTTCATCTGAATACGCATTTAGGCTTGAGAGTTGTATGGTTGCTCTATAGCGCCCCCTTAAGTGGATTTAGCACTTGGGCACATTTTTGACGGACTCAATATATACGAAAACTCACAAAAATTGGCGTCCACATAAACACCGGGAAGCTTTGTGAGTCTGTTTGGTGATTTGGTCCATACCTGTAAGGGGGCTCTATAGCGCCCCCTAATGTGTGGAATGGCCTTAACTTGGACATAGTTACTCCGATCTTCACCAGATTTGATACACATATTGCTCTAATCATTGCGAACATATTTCCCATTTACCTTCATTAGCTCCGCCCAACCGGAAGGCGGCCATTTTGAATTTAATAAATGTCATGTGTTGTACATTCTTTCGAACTCCTCTTAGGCCGTGACTACAATCTTCCTGAATCTTTGCAGGTAGTATCTACTGACACTCATGATGAAAAGTTATCCAAAGAATTTTGATAGTGCAAAAAATGTGCAAGTTATAAGGTAGCAACGTCCTGTCAGGGTTCTTGAGAGAGGAAGTTGCATATCTGGCCAAGATTTATTCTGATCGTCACCAAACATAAAAATATAACACAGTTGTTCTGCATAGCAACCTGAGCATTCATGCCAAATCTTGAGTGAATCGGACATTAAATGGGGCTGTTAGAATTATTTTAATTAATTACCCACATTGCATTATATCTAGCATTAATCCCATCTGCATGAAATGTTGCATTTTGAATAAAATGCTTTAATTGTAACTTTATTTCTTTCACAACAAACACCTATCTGACTGAATAGTTAGTTTATTAAATGGAGATAAAATGTTGGAGAGCCTTTAATGACACTGGGTGTTACTGCATGACAGTCTGTGGCTGTCAGTCATGTGTGACTCAGCTGGCACGCCCCCATGAAATCACTATGCTGCAGCACCATAGCTGGAGAATGTTCTCTCAATGAGCTTCATGAGCTAGTCATCTGAAATGGTTCCCCCAGGTGGGCCTTGTCCCGGTTAATTAGTGGACTTTCTTCCTTATTAATGGAGTTGGGACCATCAGGCGTCAGGTTGATAAACAGCCGACAGCCTATTGGACAACTGGTAGAATTCATATTATGGCAAGAACCAATCAGCTAAGAGAAGAGAAACGAGCGGCCATCATTACTTTAAGAAATTAAGTAAACGGTCCGAAAAATTACGAAAACTTTGAATGTGTCCCCAAGTGGAGTCGCAATTGGCTCGAAATGTTTCAGGATGACATGTTTTCAGTTATTTCTCCTTTGTTGTTAAGAACATAATTCCACGTGTTCATGATAGTTTTGATGCCTTCAGTGATAATCTACAATGTAACACACACACACACACACACACACACACACACACACACACAGATACACACAAGCAGACAGAAGGACACACACACACAGATACACACACACACACACAGAGATACACACAAGTAGACAGAAGGACACACACACACAGATACACACACACACACACATACACACAGACAGAGTGCTCCATAGCGCCCCCTAACGTGCACCCTGAAAAAAAAATTCATAATTTATCCAACCAATTTTTCATCAGTCAAGCGTATCATCTGGAACTGTATCAAGCTATTTTTAGAAAAAACAAGACTTTCACCAGGAAACAAGTGTTCATGTCCTCGAGAAGTTAAGGAGACAACACAAGACTTTCACCAGTAAACAAGTCTTCATGTCCGGGAGAAGTTAAGGAGAAAACACAAGACTGTCATCAGGAAACAGGTGTTCATGTCCTGGAGAAATTAAGGAGAAAACACAAAACTTTCACCAGGAAACAAGTGTTCATGTCCTGGAGAAGTTAGGGAGAAAACACAAGACTTTCACCAGGAAACAAGTGTTCATGTCCTGGAGAAGTTAAGGAGAAAACATAAGACTTTCACCAGGAAACAGTTGTTTATGTCCTGGAGAAGTTAGGGAGAAAACACAAGACTTTCACCAGGAAACAAGTGTTCATGTACTGGAGAAATTAAGGAGAAAACACAAGAATTTCACCAGGAAACAGGTGTTCATGTCCTGGAGAAGTTATGGAGAAAACACAAGACTTTCACCAGGAAACAAGTGTTCATGTCCTGGAGAAGTTAAGGAGAAAACACACAGCTTTCTCCAGGAAACAGGTGTTCATGTCCTGGAGAAGTTATAGAGAACACACAAGACTTTCACCAGGAAACATGTGTTCATGTCCTGGAGAAATTAAGGAGAAAACAAGACTTTCACCAGGAAACAGGTGTTCATGTGTTCGAGAAGTTATGGAGAAAACACAAGACTTTCACCAGGAAACAGGTGTTCATGTCCTGGAGTAGTTAAGAAGAAAACACACGACTTTCACCAGGAAACAGGTGTTCATGCCCTGGAGAAATTAAGGAGAAAACAAAAGACTTTCACCAGGAAACAAGTGTTCATGTCCTGCAGAAGTTAGGGAGAAAACACAAGACTGTCATCAGGAAACAGGTGTTCATGTCCTGGAGAAATTAAGGAGAAAACACAAGACTTTCACCAGGAAACAAGTGTTCATGTCCTGGAGAAGTTAGGGAGAAAACACAAGACTTTCACCAGGAAACAAGTGTTCATGTCCTGGAGAAGTTAAGGAGACAACACAAGACTTTCACCAGGAAACAAGTCTTCATGTCCTGGAGAAGTTAAGGAGAAAACACAAGACTTTCACCAGGAAACAAGTGTTCAAGTCCTGGAGAAGTTGAGGAGAAAACAGTTGTTCATGTCCTGGAGAAGTTAAGGAGAAAACACAAGACTTTCACCAGGAAATAGGTGTTCATGTCCTGGAGACGTTAAGGAGAAAACATAAGACTTTCACCAGGAAACAGGTGTTCATGCCCTGGAGAAATTAAGGAGAGAACACTAGAATTTCACCAGGAAACAGGTGTTCATGTCCTGGAGAAGTTAAGGAGTAAAAACAAGACTGTCACCAGGAAACAGGTGTTCATGTCCTGGAGAAGTTATGGAGAAAACACAAGACTTTCACCAGGAAACAAGTGTTCATGTCCTGGAGAAAACACAAGACTGTCATCAGGAAACAGGTGTTCATGTCCTGGAGAAGTTATGGAGAAAACACAAGACTTTCACCAGGAAACAAGTGTTCATGTCCTGGAGAAAACACAAGACTGTCATCAGGAAACAGGTGTTCATGTCCTGGAGAAATTAAGGAGAAAACACAAAACTTTCACCAGGAAACAAGTGTTCATGTCCTGGAGAAGTTAGGAGAAAACACAAGACTTTCACCAGGAAACAAGTGTTCATGTCCTGGAGAAGTTAAGGAGAAAACACATGACTTTCACCAGGAAACAGGTGTTCATGTCCTGGAGAAGTTATGGAGAAAACACAAGAGTTTCAACAGGAAACAAGTGTTCATGTCCTGGAGAAGTTAAGGAGAAAACACACAGCTTTCTCCAGGAAACAGGTGTTCATGTCCTGGAGAAGTTATAGAGAAAACAAGACTTTCACCAGGAAACAGGTGTTCATGTCCTGGAGAAATTAAGGAGAAAACACAAGACTTTCACCAGGAAACAAGTGTTCATGTCCTGGAGAAATTAGCGAGAAAACACAAGACTGTCATCAGGAAACAGGTGTTCATGTCCTTGAGAAATTAAGGAGAAAACACAAGACTTTCACCAGGAAATAGGTGTTCATGTCCTGGAGACGTTAAGGAGAAAACACACAGCTTTCTGCAGGAAACAAGTGTTCATGTCCTGGTGAAGTTAGGGAGAAAACACAAGACTTTCACCAGGAAACAGTCGTTCATGTCCTCGAGAAGTTAGGGAGAAAACACAAGACTTTCACCAGGAAACAAGTGTTCATGTCCTGGAGAAACTAAGGAGAAAACACAAGAATTTCACCAGGAAACAGGTGTTCATGTCCTGGAGAAGTTAAGGAGAAAACACAAGAATTTCACCAGGAAACAGGTGTTCATGTCCTGGAGAAGTTAAGGAGAAAACACAAGACTAATCGTCTAATCATCTAATTTTGTAGGATATCATATATAACATGTTCATGATAATACGTAGACCTGCTGAGTCTAATAAGGTGTGTTTGTGTGTGTGTGTTTGTGTGTGTGTGTCCTGTAGGTAGCGACCTTTGTGGGTCCAGTGACAGCGATCCCTGTGCTCTTGGTCAGCTTTGAGACCATATATAGACCTTAGTGGTCCCTAATACTGTATCTGAAGTATCTTTTACATAGACCTTAGTGGTCCCTAATCTTTTTTCTGAAGTCTCTTTTATTTAGACCTTAGTGGTCCCTAATACTGTATCTGAAGTCTCTTTTACATAGACCTTAGTGGTCACCTAATACTGTATCTGAAGTCTGTTTTACATAGACCTTAGTGGTACCTAATACTGTATCTGAAGTCTCTTTATATAGACCTTAATGGTCCCTAATACTGTATCTGAAGTCTCTTTTATATAGACCTTAGTGGTCCCTAATACTGTTTCTGAAGTCTCTTTATATTGAACTTGGTGATCCCTAATACTGTATCTGAAGTCTCATTATATAGACCTTAGTGGTCCTCTAATACTGTATCTAAAGTCTCTTTCATATAGACCTTAGAAGTCCCTAATACTGTATCTGAAGTATCTTTATATAGACCTTAGTGGTCCCTAATTCTGTATCTGAAGTCTCATTTTATTGACCTTAGTGGTCCCCTAATACTGTATCTGAAGTCTCATTTATATAGACCTTAGTGGTCCCCTAATATTGTATCTGAAGTCTCTTTTACATAGACCTTAGTGGTCCCTAATCCTTTTTGAAGTCTCTTTTATTTAGACCTTAGTGGTCCCTAATACTGTGTCTGAAGTCTCTTTATATTGACCTTAGTGGTCCCTAATACTGTATCTGAAGTCTCTTTACATAGACTTAGTGGTCCCCTAATACTGTATCTGAAGTCTCTTTTACATAGACCTTAGTGGTCACCTAATACTGTATCTGAAGTCTCTTTATATAGACCTTAATGGTCCCTAATACTGTTTCTGAAGTCTCTTTATATTGACCTTGGTGATCCCTAATACTGTATCTGAAGTCTCATTATATAGACCTTAGTGGTCCTCTAATACTGTATCTGAAGTCTCTTTCATATAGACCTTAGAAGTCCCTAATTCTGTATCTGAAGTCTCTTTATATAGACCTTAGTGGTCCCTAATACTGTATCTGAAGTCTCATTATATTGACCTTAGTGGTCCCCTAATACTGTATCTGAAGTCTCATTTATATAGACCTTAGTGGTCCCCTAATATTGTATCTGAAGTCTCTTTTACATAGACCTTAGTGGTCCCTAATTCTTTTTCTGAAGTCTCTTTTATTTAGACCTTAGTGGTCCCTAATACTGTGTCTGAAGTCTCTTTATATTGACCTGAGTGGTCACCTAATACTGTATCTGAAGTCTCTTTATATAGACCTTAATGGTCCCTAATACTGTATCTGAAGTCTCTTTTATATAGACCTTAGTGGTCCCTAATACTGTTTCTGAAGTCTCTTTATATTGACCTTGGTGGTCCCTAATTCTGTATCTGAAGTCTCTTTATATAGACCTTAGTGGTCCCTAATACTGTATCTGAAGTCTCATTTTATTGACCTTAGTGGTCCCCTAATACTGTATCTGAAGTCTCATTTATATAGACCTTAGTGGTCCCCTAATATTGTATCTGAAGTCTCTTTTACATAGACCTTAGTGGTCCCTAATCCTTTTTCTGAAGTCTCTTTTATTTAGACCTTAGTGGTCCCTAATACTGTGTCTGAAGTCTCTTTATATTGACCTTAGTGGTCCCTAATACTGTATCTGAAGTCTCTTTACATAGACTTAGTGGTCCCCTAATACTGTATCTGAAGTCTCTTTTACATAGACCTTAGTGGTCACCTAATACTGTATCTGAAGTCTCTTTATATAGACCTTAATGGTCCCTAATACTGTTTCTGAAGTCTCTTTATATTGACCTTAGTGGTCCTCTAATACTGTATCTGAAGTCTCTTTCATATAGACCTTAGAAGTCCCTAATTCTGTATCTGAAGTCTCTTTATATAGACCTTAGTGGTCCCTAATACTGTATCTGAAGTCTCATTATATTGACCTTAGTGGTCCCCTAATACTGTATCTGAAGTCTCATTTATATAGACCTTAGTGGTCCCCTAATATTGTATCTGAAGTCTCTTTTACATAGACCTTAGTGGTCCCTAATTCTATTTCTGAAGTCTCTTTTATTTAGACCTTAGTGGTCCCTAATACTGTGTCTGAAGTCTCTTTATATTGACCTTAGTGGTCACCTAATACTGTATCTGAAGTCTCTTTATATAGACCTTAATGGTCCCTAATACTGTATCTGAAGTCTCTTTTATATAGACCTTAGTGGTCCCTAATACTGTTTCTGAAGTCTCTTTATATTGACCTTGGTGGTCCCTAATTCTGTATCTGAAGTCTCTTTATATAGACCTTAGTGGTCCCTAATACTGTATCTGAAGTCTCATTATATTGACCTTAGTGGTCCCCTAATACTGTATCTGAGTTGATTGGTAGCCCCCCCGACTCCTAACGACTCCTAACGATGCACTACGTCTCCCCACGTCTCTCAACGGCCCCCTACGACTTCTAGCGATGCGCTACATCTCTCAACAGCCCCCTATGACTCTTAACGATGCGCTACGTCTGCCCATGGCTCTCAATGGCACCCTACGACTCCTAAGGATGCCCTTCATCTCTCAACGGCCCCCTATGACTCCTAATGATGCGCTACGTCTCCTCACGTCGGGGGGGGGGGGTCAAAAGAAGAGACTTACCATTGCTCTGGAGCTTGTCAATATTTTCAGTCCTCCTGGTGACAGACAAACCAACGGACCATACCAACAGGAAACAGGAGATTTTTAGCAATTAGGAATTTAGGAATTAGCTGTTTCCTGAGGCCAGTGTTGGAGGATCGGTGTCATCACCATGGCGCCCAGATTCTACATCCTAGTGTGACTAGACACTTTATATAAATAACCCTGCTGCTGTCGGAAATCAGACTTTTCACCTGTCCTCTCACATCGCAGCTGAGTCCTGAGTCACTCCATCGGCTCTTTACCTGAACTAGAGCTGGGCGACGTGGAGAAAATCAAATATCACGACCAAAATGACCGAATACATCAATGTTAATATTGTGGCGTTTTTGTCGGGTTGACTAATGGTGCTTTGACATAATATTAATAAAATGACAGTTTTGATAAATAATCACCTACAATGACAGTCTGGTAAGTTCGGAAAATGACATCACTTTACTGTAAGGAAGACTTTAAAATGTCAGATTCAAAAACATGTCAGTAGCTCATCACTTGCCAAGACACCTGCCCTGGTTCCCAACACCGGCCAACGTCTCTCAGATGGCCATTGGTTCTAGTTTCTACGTACCTTCCCTAAAATGTAGGTTTCCTTCCCATTATGCGGCTCAGGCGCAGCAGCCGAGCCTTTTGGAGCATAACCTCGGCCGAATGAATGTAAGATCAATGTGAAGGGAAGGACTTCTCTCACATCTGATGATTGGAGTTGGTCCCCAGAGGAAGTTTTCTCTTTAAGCTTTATGACTGGCTTTTATTTTCTATCATTTTCATGTTTTAGAAACATATGTGGTAATAATAATGGCCCAAAATTATGTACAATAGCATTTTATTTAATTAAAAAAACATCACACTTTCTTTAGGAAGGTCCTCCGTCTCTTCTGCTGCATATCAGTATGATGATATGATATGTAGCAGTATGACCTAAGCTGAACATTTATGGAAGTCAATAAACCGTAATACTTCATAAAATTATTGATCATATTTTTAAAAAACAGCAAATCTGACGTTTTCATCCGACTTTACCAGATAAACACACAAAACATAATGTTTTATGAGCAGAGTGTAAAGGTGTGTTAATGTACTTTAGGTGAATTCTCTAGCTGTTATGGTTATGTGTTAATGCTTCAGACACAGATATGGCAACAAAGGTCAAAGATGATGTGAAATAGCATTTTATTGAAAACCTTGCAGATATAATTAACAATTCACTCTTTAACATCCGTCTACGTTTTACCAAAGATAAGACTTTTACATAAGTTACGTATTTTAGACATTTGCAGTCCATATATTAAAGGGTTAAAGAGCGGTTGGCAGATCCCAAAGTATAATGACAAAAAAATCCGCATCATCATGGGTACACTGCTCAAATCAAACCTGCTCTGAACTAGATCAAAGAACGAACCAAAGAAGAAGTTGATTGTGGAAGCGAGGTGAGGTGTGCAGGTACTGACAGCTTTCTGTCTCGTCTCTTTAGAACCAGAAAAACACACTTTAAGGATCCTCATGTAGGTGTAGAGGATTAAACTGAGAGGAACAAAGATTACAAGACAAGTGACAATCAGTCCATAGATGTTGTTCACCGTGGCGACAGAGCAGGCCAGTTTGACAACAGAGTAGTTATCACAGTAGACTTTGTTAATGATGTTCCCACACAGCTGTAGAGAGGAACTCAGTAATACTGTGACAGCAACTTCAGTCAGTGGGAACAACCACGTTAGAGAAATAAGCACGGCAACTTTAGTGGGTGTCATACGAGTGTGATATTGTAGAGGATAACAGATAGCAAGATATCTGTCATAAGACATCACAGCTAAGTTAATGAATTGAATAGTCACATATACAAACAAACAATAAATCTGCAGGAAACAGAAGGGAGCAGAAATAGTGTGAATGTCAGAGAGGATCTGAACCAGAAGGAATGGAAACACCACTGTACTACCATACAGTTCATTTACAAACAGGCTGACCAGAAAAAGGTACATAGGTTCATGTAAGCTCCTGTTCACACAGATAACCACAACCAGCAGCACATTGGCACAGATAATTAAAGCATAAAAACACATAATGATGAGAAACAGTAAGTATTTAAAGAGCCCAATATCAAAGTATGCTCCCAAAATGAAATATGAAACCTGTGTATAGTTTTTCATAATTAGAGTTCAGTTCCCAACACAACCTTTCAGCTTTGCACAGCATGAACAACGTTACACTTTGTAGATCTGCAGAAATCAAATGAGTTAAAATGTCAAATGTTCTCTTATCATAGACTCACAGCATTAACACACACGCAGTATTCAGCCTGCAGACAGTAAAGACATCAGTTATCACAATAACACACTCTCCATAGTTACCATCTACCTTATTCAGAGTCAATATAACGTTAATGTTAGAAATGATAGAACACAGTTCAGTCAGCACAGGATGAACAGCTGACAATGTTACATTTTGTTCAAGATTCACAGAAACCAGACTAGTTTAGATGTTACACTTCTGCTCATTCTGGACTCACAGCATTAACACACACGCAGTATTCAGCCTGCAGACAGTAAAGACATCAGTTATCACAATAACACACTCTCCACACTCACCAGCTACCATGTTCAGGTTAGAAATGACAGAAAGTAGGTGATCACATATGTATAAATATATCATTACATTCATCTGCTGTCACTGCTGTAAAACTGAGATGAAACTCTGAGTCAGCTTCTTTTAAAGTCTTCTAGTCAGAGGGGGGGCACATCAGCAGTCTGGCCTCATCACCCCGGGACACATCTAACTGACGTCAGAACTTCTACTCTCAGCGAGTTAAAATACATCATAGGTCAGTTAAACAAATAAAGAAATATGAATTGATTGAATAATAAAGTAATGTTTTTCAATATATAGAAACTATTATACAAAAAGCTGCAATTTAATGTCCATCCATCTTCATCCGCTTAGCGGTATCGGGTCGCGGGGCAGCAGCTCAGTAGAGGACCCCAAACTTCCCTTTCCCGAGCCACATCAACCAGCTCCGACTTGGGGATCCCGGCGTTCCCAGGACAGGTTGGAGATATAATCTCTCCACCTAGTCCTGGGTCTTCCCGGGCCTCCTCCCAGCTGGACGTGCCTTGACCACCTCCCTAGGGAGGCGCCCAGGAGGCATCCTCACCAGATGCCCGAACCACCTCAACTGGCTCACTCACGAACAAGACCCCAAGGTATTTAAACTCCTTCACTTGGGGTAAGGACACACTACCTACCCGAAGAAGGCACTACATCTAAGCTACGACTCTGCGACCAATCTCACGCTTCACTTGGGATTCAACGGTTTCCTGCTGAGAGCCATGGCCTCAGATTTAGAGGTGCTGATCCTCCTCCCAGCCACTTCACACTCGGCTGCAAACCGATCCAGTGAGTGCTGAAGGTCACAGGCCAATGAAGCCATCAGGACCACATCATCTGCCAAAAGCAGCGATGAGATCCCGAGCCCACCAAACTGCAACCCCTCCCCACCCCGACTACGCCTCGATATCCTGTCCATAAATATTACAAACAGGATTGGTGACAAAGCGCAGCCTTGGCGGAGGTCAACCGTCACCTGGAAGGAGTCCAACTTACTGCCGAGAACCCGGACACAGCTCTCGCTTTGGTCATACAGAGATTGGATGGCCCTGAGAAGGGACCCCCTCACCCCATACTCCCGCAGCACCTCCCACAGTGTCTCCCGGAGACCCGGTTATACGCCTTCTCCAGATCCACAAAACACATGTAGACTGGTTGGGCATACTCCCAGGCTCCCTCCAAGATCCTTGTGAGAGTGAAGATCTGATCCGTTGTTCCAAGACCAGGACGGAATCCGCATTGTTCCTCTTCAACCGAGGTTTGACTATCGGCCGAACCCTCCTTTCCAGCACCTTGGAGTAGACTTTACCAGGGAGGCTGAGAGGTGTGAGACCCCTGTAATTGGCACACACCTTCTGGTCCCCCTTTTGAAGTGGGGAACCACCACCCCGGTCTGCCACTCCTTAGGCACTGTCCCAGACTTCCACGCAATGTTAAAGAGGCATGTCAACCAAGACATCCCCTCCACATCCAGAGCTTTCAGCATTTCTGGACGGATCTCTTCTATCCCTGGGGCTTTGCCGCTGTGGAGTTGTTTGACTACCTCCACAGGGATTCCAGAAAAGCTCTGCCGGAGGTGTGAGTTGAAATGATGAGATGTTCCAAATTTACCTGTGTAACGGGTTGTAAATAAGTTTAAATTCCTGCATAAATGGGAACAGCGACATCTGCTGGTGTCACCCTCTCAACGCGCCGCAGGGTTAAATTTAGGGAATTATGGGCAATCCACAGCAGAACTTCTGGCAACTGCTGTGGTAAGTAGCATGTTAACGCCGCAAAGACAATGTTAGTCAAAATGTTTTAAAAGCCCACCATACCATGTTTAATTTTACTATAATATTGTTGTAATGTAGTTTCACGTTGTATGCCGTTAGAATGGCGTCGAGTGAAGCATTAATTTTAAACTTGGAGCCGAATGTTAAATTAGCTAACTTTACATTGCTTCTGACGCCATTATTCCGTCTATCTCACTGTGTGTGTGTGTGTGTGTGTGTATAGGGCTGTTTGTGTCTCTGTCCGTGCTCAACGTGCTCGCCTTGATTTGGCCTGATTTCCCTTTGTGCAGGTAACAGTTGTTAAGTTTGTGTTTGACTTTTATGTATTATCTGTAATGTTAAATGAAGATGTGTAATGTTAATGTGGGAGCTGCATTCCGGTGTGGACACCGTAACCTACTTTTTGATGCACAGTAATTGTACACATTAGATAGGACTTTATTTAATTTATTTTTGGATTTTATTGTAAGATGGACAAAGCATTGTGATCCAACCCTGTTATAATTCTTGTTGAAAATTCCACTATACGATCACAGTTAGACAGTTTTAATAATAAAAGAGCAACTGCTGAGGGCTGTTTGTGTCTCTGTCCGTGCTCAACGTGCTCGCCTTGATTTGGCCTGATTTCCCTTTGTGCAGATGCAGACGCGTCCTCACACACACAACCCTGCGAGACTGGCTGTAGAGGACTGTCTCAGTGGTCTCACAACCGTCACATTGGTGCCGTGACTGTGCCGTTAAGTGAGTGGACGTCTGCCTGCCGTCGACGGACCGTGGTAGCTTCGTTGGACACCTTGGACTGTGGTCTCCTGGAGGACATCTCTCAGCGTTATCCTTTTCAAGTCGGAAGGGTCCTTAGCTCTGCTCTGGTTTTGGACTGTAGTCATGATGAACAATACTACATTCGATTCGCCAACTCGTACTCCAGCTTCTGTTTGTAGGGGAGGGTGTACTGCAGATACCTGCTTCCTTTCTGGACAGTCCTGTTACTAGCAGTAATACTGCATTAGGAGTGAATAGGGTTGACTTTTCGACTGATCCCCCTGACGTTACTGATGTACGTAACCCACATAGGCAACCAGTCACTAGTTCAACACCACACACTGACCATGTTGCCCCTGACTTGTTAGATCCAGTTGGCTCAATTGCTCAAATGATTGGAGAACAAATAGCCGACAGTATTATATCTCGCCTTAGCCCATCTAGCCTGGGGTCAGACACACACAGCAACCTGCATACTGGCAGTAACACACTGAATCGACCTTCCAACGCTGTGGACATATCCCAGACTCATTTGGTCACACACAGGAACGTCAAAGAGCCTCCTTCCTTCAGAGGGGATGCATCTGACTCAGTTGACATTGAGGAGTGGGAAGACCTTATGAGGGCTTTTGTTAAGAAGGGAAACATGAATGCTGACGAACATGTTGAGGAGATGCTTGTTCACCTGCGGGGCAGAGCAAAAGACGTGGTCAAATTTTGGATTAGGAACAGTGAGTCTAACATCCAAATCAGCCCCAATGCTATTTACAGTCTGTTACGTAAGCATTTCAGTTGCAGTCAGTACTCAACAGTTCCCCTCTCTGACTTTTACACCACTTTACCTACTGAGAATGAAGAGCCTTATGATTACTGGTTGAGGCTAAACAAAGCAGCAGATGTAGCCTCTGAATGTCCAAGGGAGCAAGGCAAATCGTTTGACAACCCAGGAACAGAGATTGCCCATATGTTCGTCCGTCATTGTCCCAGTAAAGATTTGGCCTTGACTTTTTGATCCAAGTCCATTGACAAGTGGTCAGCTCATGAAGTGCAAGCTGTGTTAAACGCCCATAAATCAGAGTCCAGCTTCAAACCTGCTAGCTCGACGTGTTGTGGCAGGACTGATAAAGTAAATGTTTGCAAGGTTGATGTTAATGCAGCTTCTGTCGCTTGCCATGACTCTGGATCACAGCAATGTGGTTCTTCAGACCAAGATAATCTAGAGAAAGTAATAGACATGCTGGAGAAAGTTTTGATGCGCAATTCTTGCGTCGACAGCCTAGCTCAGGTCGACTCCCAAGAATTGAAGGCTTGGATGCCTTACCCTGTGCTATCTGTAACGATGGAGCTCACTCTGCTCTAGTCCACTGCCGTGAGCATCGCCTCTGTTTCCAGTGCCTGTCACCCGGCCATTCCCGACGCAACTGTTCTGTGTCACGGGTTACTCTACCTCCATCTAATCAGGGAAACTAACAGATCTGCGCGAGGAGGGCAGTGCAGATCTAATTAGTCAGCCTCCCATTTGTGATACTGAAGATTACGAGTCTGTATATGAGGTACATAAAAGTATTGCCCCTTCTGATAAGACTGTTATTTTTCAATGCTTACAGCACGTTCCCATGACTGACAGTCTGTTCTATACCTCTGTGTCCGCTGAAAATGGCCCAACACTGAAAGCACTGATTGATAGCGGCTCTATGGCATGCACCATAAGCGAAGCAGCTGAAGCTAACCTGTTAAAAGCCAATCCTAATCTAATAAAGACCTCTGCAGATCATGTCGTCGTCGTTGGATGTGGTGGTCACCAAGTTACCCCCACAGGGATATATGATGTCTCAGTCTCTGTTTACGGATGTAAAATGATGATTCCTGTTTTGGTTGTGCCAGGCCAAACAGAAGAACTGATTCTTGGCAGCAATGCAATCAAATCGCTGTTGGCCTTACTGAGGACCACCGTCAGCTACTGGAAGTTGATGGCCATGCCAAGCGGAGATGGGATGGATGAGTCCTTCCAGTTTTTGTCGTTGCTTTCTAACGCAGTGAGATGTTGCGCCGGAAAAGTGGGTACAGCCAAACTTACAGGCAGTGTAACGTTGCAGCCACAGAGTGAATATCTAGTTTGGGGTAAACTCCCTAGCAACGCCATAGTATCTGTGGGTAGTACTGTAGTCATAGAGCCCACTCAGTCTAACTCCAGGCCTAAACAGCTCTTGGTTGGCCGAGTTATCGCACCACTATTTGGTGATGGCTTAGTTCCAGTTAAACTAGTCAACCCCACTAATCGCCCTGTGACACTGAGAAGGAATGCGAAAATTGCTGATGTTTCCCCGTGCATTGCAGTAGAGGATTTCCAAGATGTTGAAAGTGTCCAGTGTAACGTCCAATCGACTGCCCAGTCCTGTCACATCCCAGAGCAAACTTTTAAGTCAGAGGAGGAGTTGACTGACATTCTGAGGGACTTGGGATTGACCGATTTGGACATAAGTGCATGTGAAGTGTCTCTTGAGTGGAAGAAGAAACTCCTCAACATCATCACATCACACAAGTCCATATTCTCGAGGAACAAGATGGATTGTGGTATGGCCAAAGATTTTGTTCATAGGATCCGTCTGGTGGATGACAGGCCGTTTCGTCTGCCTTATCGCAGGATACCACCAAGTCACTATGAGAAGCTGCGGACAGCCCTGAATGACATGGAGGAGAGTGGCATAATAAGGAAGTCTACTAGTGAGTATGCATCTCCTTTAGTACTTGTGTGGAAGAAGAATGGCGACCCCAGGATCTGTAATGATTTCAGATGGCTCAATGCCAGGACGATAAAAGATGCTCATCTTCTACCGCACCAGTCAGACGCACTTGCTGCCCTAGGTGGAAATGCTTTCTTCTCCACTATGGACCTGACATCTGGCTTTTACAACGTGCCACTGCATGAGGATGACAAAAAGTATACAGCATTCTCGTCGCCATTCGTGCTCCACGAATACAACCGCATGCCCCAAGGTCTCACAAACAGTCCCGCTACGTTTATGCGAATGATGATGTCGATTTTCGGGGACAAGAACTTTACCAGTTTGTTGTGTTATCTTGACGATCTTTTGGTCTTTGCTCCCACAGAGCAGCTTGCACTTGACCGGCTGGAGATGGTGTTTTCCAGGTTGAAGACTCACAATTTGAAGCTCTCACCAAAGAAATGTAATTTCCTGAGAAGGTCTGTGAAATTCCTGGGCCACATTGTGTGTGAAGACGGAGTTTGCACTGACCCTGAGAAAGTTCAGGCCATCTCTGATGTGCAGGTGTCTGATTTAATGGACTCTGATGGCATCACTCCTTGTCCTAAGAAAATCAGATCATTTTTAGGTATGGTCTTGTATTATCAACATTTTATTGAGAAATGTTCAGCTAAGGCGAAGCCCCTCTTCAAGATTATCTCCCAGCCAGACACGCAGTGCTTCAAAAAGAGAGGAAGACATCCTAAAAATAAAGTTTTACATGTTAAGCTCACACAATCAGACTGGACTGAGGAATGCAAATGTGCATTTGAGACTTTAAAACATGACCTGCTTACGAGTGTAACATTAGCTCACCCTGATTTTGATGACCATTTCATATTGGCCGTGGATGCATCTTTTGATGGGTTGGGAGCAGTACTCTCACAGATCCCCAGAGGCATTGACATGGCGAGACCAGTGGCTTTTGCAAGCAAGACGCTTTCACGCTCTCAAATGAACTACCCGCGCACAGGCTTGAGTTTTTAGCCTTAAAATGGGCAGTATGTGACAAATTCCATTACTGGTTAAAAGGCCGTCATTTTACAGCTTGGACTGACAACAACCCGCTCACATACATACTCACCAAACCAAGACTTGATGCTTGTGAACAGCGTTGGGTAGCGAAGCTGGAATCCTACAGTTTCAATCTGAAGTATGTGTCAGGAGCTAAGAACGTGGTGGCTGATGCACTCAGCAGGGAGCCTTTGTCCAGTCCACTGTCAGTCATCGCCTCGTGACAGAGCCCTACCACACCTTGTTGAACCAACTGAATGGTGTGATGGATGAAACCGTTCAAGATGCTTTCAGATACACAAACAACTGTCAACTTGTAAGCACAGATGTTGAACCAAGCTCTGATCTCTCTCACCCACTTTCCCAGGGCAAGTTAACGTCTCAAGAAATCTCCGCCCTCTTAGATGCACATTGCTCTGGTGGGACAAGCCAAGTAATGGGGACGGGAGTCATCCCTCATCTGGAGACAGAGGATTGTGCCACTGCTCTGCCTAAAAGCACCCTTCTGACTATGCAGGAGCAGGACAGCACCGTGAGTAGAGTGGTTCACTATGTCCAAAGACACAAGAGACCTAACAAACGTGAACGTACAAAGGAGCCTCGTAGTGTTATCAAGTTGCTCAAGCATTGGAACAAACTCACATTGCGAGATGGAATGCTATTTAAAGTGAAAAGAGATCACAACATGAACAACAAGCTCTACCAGTTCATTGTACCATATTGCATGAAACAACAAGTGCTTCATGGTGTACACAATGCCGCAGGTCACCAAGGACGCTCATGTACGCTCTCATTGGCCAGACACAGGTTTTTGGACAGGCATGACACATGATATTGTGCATTATGTCAGAAACTGCCAGCGTTGTATTGTTGGTAAGACGCCGGAGCCTCAAGCTCGTGCTCCACTGGAGAACATTCACACCACAGAGCCCATGGAATTGATCTGCATTGATTTCTGGACAGCAGAGCAGGGAGACACCAAGTCTGTAGATGTTCTCGTAGCAACGGATCATTTCACCAAGATGGCTTTTGCTTTTCCTTGTAAAAACCAGTCAGCAAGACAAGTTGATCACCGCTTATGGAATGATATTTTCTGCATATATGGCTTTCCCAAGCATGTGCATTCTGATCAGGGTGCTAATTTTGAGAGCAAACTCATAAAGGAGCTGTTGGATATGGCTGGGATAAAGAAATCACACACTACCCCTTACCACCCGATGGGTAACGGGATTACAGAGCGTTTTAACAGAACCTTGGGGAGCATGATCAGAGCCTTACCCCCCAAGTCCAAAGCAAAGTGGCCCCAGTCATTAAGGATGCTGACCTTCTGTTATAACTGCACTGTCCATGAAACAACAGGTTTCGCACCTTTTTACCTCATGTTTGGGAGGATTCCCAGACTCCCGATCGATGTAATGTTCCAACATGCTCTAAAGAACGATTGTGTTGTCACCCATTCAGAGTTTGTGTCCCACCTCAAAAGAGACCTGAGTGAAGCAGCAGAAGTTGCTCAGAGGCACAGTTCAGCTGAACAGGCTCGTCATGCCAAGCTCTACGACCGCAAGGTAAAAGGCTCACCATTAACTGTTGGTGACAGGGTCTTGCTGGCAAACAGAGGCGAAAGAGGAAAACGGAAAGTTGCAGACAAATGGGAGTCAATTCCTTACAAAGTGTTGTCAGTAAGATCAGCTATCAATGTCTACCGTGTGAGGGACACAGTCACTGGCAAAGAGAAAACAGTTCACCGGAACCTACTCCTTCCTGTCAGTTTCCTGTTGAGAGACAATGATGTTGACTTGTTGTCTGATTCCCTGTCAGTTGGTGCTGGAAGTGACCATGGTGATGCTCTGCCTTGTGACTTACTTGACAGTGATGAAAAAACATTGCAGTGGATTTTGCAATCTGGAAAAGAGGTTGGACCTGATGAAGCTGTTGATGACTTACCCAGTTCATCCAACGCAGTTATGACGACCCCTCGTCTGGATGATGTTCCTGATGGCAATGACAGTTCATTCGATGCAGTCGAGGATACTCCTCATGTGGATGATGTTGTTGACAGTCGTGGCCAGGACAGTGATGAGAGCCAGTCATTATTTCTGGGTGATCAGTCTGCCCACAGTCACCCCATACAGCCTCTCACAGACTCGCTAGCTGATGCACACTCACATGTTCCCAGTAGTGCAGTCTCAGAATCAGTTGAGCCTGTGATTTGCACCCAACCAAAGCAAGTACCCCCGGACATGACTAGGTTTGGTAGGACCATTAAACCTCCAAAAGATTAATTTTTGAGATGAATGACCAGGTTGTGGACGATTCAAAGTCTTCAGTGGGTTCTTTTGTTACTTTTGTGAGGAATGTTTTTGCAGTGTAGCCTGAGACTTTATTATGTACTGTATATTTGAGTATTCTTCTTCATGAGTGTAGACTCAGTTTTTCTCTTGAGTTCTTGAGCTGCGCCCATTAGGAGAGGTGTAAACGGCATCTCTCGTGTCTCTGTTATGGTTTAGGTTTTGGTACCAGCCTATCCTAGCATATCTCCATGAGGGGAGATTTTGTAACCGACTATTACGCAGTAGTGCTCAATGTAATGACATTTTTTTTTTTTTTCTCTCTTTCTTTCTCTTCTGGTTTTTGGTTGCGCTTCCTGATTTCGCAGAAATTTAGGGGGGTGTATGTAACGGGTTGTAAATAAGTTAAAATTCCTGCATAAATGGGAACAGCGACATCTGCTGGTGTCACCCTCTCAACGCGCCGCAGGGTTAAATTTAGGGAATTATGGGCAATCCACAGCAGAACTTCTGGCAACTGCTGTGGTAAGTAGCATGTTAACGCCGCAGAGACAATGTTAGTCAAAATGTTTTAAAAGCCCACCATACCATGTTTAATTTTACTATTATATTGTTGTAATGTAGTTTCACGTTGTATGCCGTTAGAATGGCGTTGAGTGAAGCATTAATTTTAAACTTGGAGACGAATGTTAAATTAGCTAACTTTACATTGCTTCTGACGCCATTATTCCGTCTATCTCACTGTTTGTGTGTGTGTGTGTGTATAGGGCTGTTTGTGTCTCTGTCCGTGCTCAACGTGCTCGCCTTGATTAGGCCTGATTTCCCTTTGTGCAGGTAACAGTTGTTGAGTTTGTGTTTGACTTTTATGTATTATCTGTATGTTAAATGAAGATGTGTAATGTTAATGTGGGAGCTGCATTCCGGTGTGGACACCGTAACCTACTTTTTGATGCACAGTAATTGTACACATTAGTACACATTTATTTAATTTATTTTTGGATTTTATTGTAAGATGGACAAAGCATTGTGATCCAACCCTGTTATAATTCTTGTTGAAAATTCCACTATACAATCACAGTTAGACAGTTTTAATAATAAAAGAGCAGAACTTCTGGCAACTGCTGAGGGCTGTTTGTGTCTCTGTCCGTGCTCAACGTGCTCGCCTTGATTTGGCCTGATTTCCCTTTGTGCAGATGCAGACGCGTCCTCACACACACAACCCAGCGAGACTGGCTGTAGAGGACTGTCTCAGTGGTCTCACAACCGTCACACCCGCACTACCCGTTTGGGCTTACCAGGTCTGTCCAGAGTCTTCCCCCACCCCCTGACCCAACTCACCACCAGATGGTGATCAGTTGACAGCTTCCCCCCTCTTTTCACCCGAGTGTCCAAAACATACGGCCTGAGATCAGATGAAACGATTATAAAATCGATCATTGACCTTTGGCCTAGGGGGCTCTGGTACCACGTACACTTATGAGCACCCAAGGATGCTCTGGTACCACGTACACGTATGAGCATCCCTATGTTGGAACATGGTGTTTGTTATGGACAAGCCATGACTAGCACAGAAGTCCAACAACAGACAACCACTCTGGTTTAGATCAGGGAGGCCGTTCTGCCCAATCACGCCTCTCCAAGTATCTCCATCATTGCCCACGTGTGCGTTGTAGTTCCGCAGCAGAACTATGGAGTCCCCTACTGGAGCCCCATATAGGACTTCATTTAAGGTCTCCAAGAAGGCCGAATACTCCAAACTCTTGTTTGGTGCATATGCACATACAACAGTCAGAGTTTTCCCCGGCAAACCCGGCCACCAGGTGCTTGCTGATGGGCCCCGGGCTTCCACCGGGCAGCGTCCCTCGATCCCTTCCTTGCTTTTCCATAGGGTTTTTTAACCATTCTTTATCTGGCCCCTCCCCTGGCCAGAATATCATAGTTCATAAAAATGACAATACAGACATTTCATATACACGACGTGTGTATCTCTGCTGACCCGTCGTTCGACCCGTGCTGGACCCATTCATATTGAATCAGCCGTCTCTCTGTGAGGACGTCCATCGCACTTCCCCTCTCTCCCTAGATACATAAAAAAAAATCCTAGGCTATTTATTTCAGATTGCTAATTTTCATTTACGTGTGTTGCAGCTGTATGTCTAACCAAAAGGTAGTAGGTTTTGTTGCCAAAAGGTAGTAATGTCCAATTTCTAATAGTTTTCAGAAATATAAACAACCATGTGAAGTACAGATTGGGGAGAACTTTAACATTTGTTTGTTTGTTAGGGAAATTTATGAATTCCATTTCATTGTTTTTGATAATATTGGAAACAGTTTGCATAAAAAGCCATATTATAACAAATTGTACTCTCCCACGAGAGACCATGGAGCCATCTGGCTATCTAGTCTGGAGGTGAGAGCAGGACATGTTCTCCCTGACCAGATAAAGGAGACGTCATCTAACCTGATCAGATGACAACGGACCACATTGATTATTGTATTTCACTCATAAACAAGACCATGTAGAGGGGCTTCCAGGGAGACATTTTCTACTATGTTGTAGTGCTGAAAACTGGCTCCTTGGAGCAGATAAGAGATAGAAACTGGCGCCTGATCATGCAATGCTTTATATGTAAGAACCAGAACTTTAAACTGGATCCTGAACTTCATGGGAAGCCAATGTAACGAGGATAAGACAGGAGAGATGTGGGACATACTGCTGGACCTGGTGACCAGCCTGGCACCAGGGTTCTGGACTAGTTGTAGAACAAGAAATGGCAGCAGTTTCAGAGAAATAGGGACCAAGTGACACAGAAAAACCTCCATCTGAAAGATAAGAGGAGAACCAGTCCAGGGTCCCAGAGATCCCAACCCAGTGCTTAAGTCTTAAAGCTGCGCTAAGGTCCAGCAAGACCACAACGGAACATTTACCCACATCTGAAGACATTGTTAAAAAACCCTAGAGCACTTTTCCTGCTTCGTCCCCCTGCAGGTTGTGCATTACTTGACATTGTCCAGTTCAGTCTAAGTACAGATCCGCTACCCAATCTGCTAACCCTGCAGAATGTAGTGTATTGTAATGTAATGTGTTGGATAATTCCACTTCCACCCTTTAGGGAAAGTGTTGCTTTAAATCATTGGACACTATATGAAGAGTGTTTCTGATGGAAGCCAGATTTAAATGTTGGACATCAATAATGGATTGTCCATAATGAACACTGCACCGTTTGAACATAATGCTCAGAAGTGCGTGTGGAACCAGAGCAGCTTAGGCCAAAGCTTGATGATTGAGTCTGTTATTGTATTGTCTGATCTGAGGCCACATGGTTCGGACTCTTGGGTGAAGAGATGGTTGGAGCCGTCAACTGATCAACATCTGGGTCAGGGGATGGGGTAAGACAAACTTGGTGAGCCCAAAAGGGTCGGGACTTGAGAAGGTCCAGAGGAGGCCCCTGTCTGACAGATCTCTGGCATCCCTGTGGAGGTTGGGGGAATTAAACTCAAGGGGGCGATGTTCAAAGCTTCCATTGCTGAAGCTGCGACAGGGAGTTGTGGTCTAAAGGTCTTTGGTATCTCAAGGGGCGGTAACCCTTGAACACGGCAGTAGACCCCGGTGGTCAGGGAAGCCGTCCGACCCCCTCCCTTTCAGGTGAATGGCGGACCCAAAACGCAGAGGCGGAAACTGAGGATGGTTACGATGATTTAATGAAATGCAGCACCCCCCGGTGGTGAAACGTGGCTGTTCCTGATGCTGGATCTGGTTTATCATACAACACGGGACAGGACAGAAGCTCAGCAGAGACCCTGCATCTAGGTCCCGACTCATGATTATTTTCATTGTGGATTATTCTGTTTATTATTTCTTTAATTAATCGATTTGTCTATAAAGTCATAAAAAGTGAAAAATATGGATCAGGCCCAAAATCCCAAGATGTTGTCCTCAAATGTCTCGTTGGGACATTCTTCAGTTTAGCGTCACAGAGGAGTGAAGAAACTCACTCAACACGACTCATCTAACAGGGACTCTGGATCTTATTTTCCATAAAAAATGACTCAAAACGATTTATTATCACAATAGTTGGTGATTCATTTAATACGAGAGACTATCTGAATAATCTTTGCAGATTTATTCTGCAACAAGATTTCTGCTTTTAAATCTACGGCCATTTGTTCCCAGACAGAGTTTCTAACATGGAGCTTTAAAGTTGAGACAATGCTAATTAATTGTGTAAGGTGAGTTTGAAGTGTGAGTGATGCAACCTCTCCAGGTGTTAGGAGACGTTACATCAGCTCACTGATGAAGTCACTCAGGTCAAAGGTCATTTCAGCCTGTCAACACCTCTGGTCCCTGAGGTCTCTTCACACTCGCCACAGTTTCCACTCATTCCCTCTGAAGCTAATTACAATCAGAGCTGTTGACCAGGGGGACCAATCAGCACGCTCCTCAGAGACTGGGGGGGGTAATGACCTCCCATCACAACACAGAGACTGGGGGTAATGACTTCCCATCACAACACAGAGACTGGGGGTAATGACCTCCCATCAGACCGCTCTGTCACAACATTAGGATGGACAGACACATTAAGAAGATATATTACTTTTTGTTTATTTGAATTGTAATATTCATATTTAAGTGGAGAATCAGAGGTCACTGTTGGGTTGAACCCTGCAAATATTAAAATAATTTCTATAATCAGCAGGGCCACACCAAACCAAACAAAAAATAAAAACTAAAACCCCCCTAACACCCCCACGAGCAGAAACCTGTCCGTGAAATTCTTCAGCTTTTCATTCTGAACCAACACTGAGAACTGTAAAAGAAGTGTGCCGACTGCGTTGGGCCAGACCACCAGGGACTGGTCCACGCCACTAGTCGGCCCCATTGACAGAGAACCTCTCAGCTGGGTCCACGGCTGCTGGAACACATTTAGACATTTGATTATACAGTGAGGAAAATAAGTATTTGAACACGCTGCTATTTTGTAAGTTCTCCCACTTAGAGATCCTGGAGGGTCTGATGTCCTCGTAGGTGCATGTCCACTGTGAGAGACATCATCTAAAAAACATCCAGAAATCACAATGGAGGATTTTTTAACTATTTATTTGTATGATACAGCTGCAAATAAGTATTTGAACACCTGAGAAAATCAATGTTAATATTTGGTACAGTAGCCTTTGTTTGGTCAAACGTTTCCTGTAGTTTTTCACCAGGTTTGACACACTGCAGAAGGGATAATAACACACACACACACACACACACACACACACACACTGCAGAAGGGTTAATAACACACACACACACACACACACACACACACACACTGCAGAAGGGTTAATAACACACACACACACACACACACACACTGCAGAAGGGATTCTGGTCCACTCTTCCACTCAGATCTTCTCTAGATCAGTCAGGTTTCTGGGCTGTCGCTGAGAAACACGGAGTTTGAGCTCCCACCAAAGATTCTCTATTGGGTTTAGGTCTGGAGACCGGCTAGGCCAGAACCAGAACCTTGATGTGCTTCTTCCAGAGCCCCTCCTTGGTTCTCCTGGCTGTGTGCTTCGGGTCATTGTCATGTTGGAAGACCCAGCCTCGACCTATCTTCAATGCTCTAACTGAGGGAAGGAGGTTGTTCCCCAAAATCTCCCAATACATGGCCCCGGTCCTCCTCTCCTTAATACAGTGCAGTCGCCCTGTCCCATGTGCAGAAACACCCCCAAAGCATGATGCTACCCCCCCATGCTTCACAGTAGGGATGGTGGTCTTGGGATGGTCCTCATCATTCTTCTTCCTCCAAACACGGTTAGTTGAATTATGACCAAAAAGTTCTATTCTGGTCTCATCTGACCACATGACTTCCTCCCATGACTCCTCTGGATCCTCCAGATGGTCGTTGGCCAACTTAAGACGGGCCCTGACATGTGCTGGTTTAAGCAGGGGAACCTTCCGGGCCATGCATGATTTCAAACCATGACGTCTTAGTGTATTACCAACAGCAACCTTGGAAACGGTGGTCCCAGCTCTTTTCAGGTCATTGACCAGCTCCTCCCGTGTAGTTCTGGGCTGATTTCTCACCTTTCTTAGGATCACTGAGACCCCCCAAGGTGAGATCCTGCATGGAGCCCCAGTCCGAGGGAGATTGACAGTCATGTTTAGCTTCTTCCATTTTCTAATGATTGCTCCAACAGTCGACCTTTTCTCACCGAGCTGCTTGGACATGTCCCGTAGCCCTGTCCAGCCTTGTGGAGGTCTCTAGTGTCTTTGGACAGCTCTCTGGTCTTGGCCATGTTAGTAGTTGGATTCTTACTGATTGGACGGGGGGGACAGGTGTCTTTATGCAGCTAACGACCTCAAACAGGTGCATCTAATGTAGGATAATAAATGGAGTGGAGGTGGACATTTTGAAGGCAGACTAACAGGTCTTTGAGGGTCAGAATTCTACCTGATAGACAGGTGTTCAAATACTTATTTGCAGCTGTATCATACAAATAAATAGTTATGCCTGGATGAGCCAAACCAAAAAGACGGGAGACTGTTCAAACTGTAACAATGCAAAACTCAAAGAATTTGGAAGATCTGACAACTGTAAGTCTGGGAAATGTGGACCAAACTATAATAGAGAATATATGTGGGGGGTGATGGTGCAGTGGATATGACACATCCCTTTGGGGTGGTAGATGTGGGTTCAGTTCCCTCTGTGATAGATCAACCAATGTGTCCCTGAGCAAGGCACCTGACCCCTCGTTGCTCCAGTGGCTGCGACCTCTGACCTCTACAGCAGCTGGAAGTGGCTTTGGGGACAAGTGTCAGCTAAATGACATGTGATGTCATACAACAGTCAATCATACCTGACTTTTCTCTTAAATAACAGCAGCTAGTCTGTTCTGTCTCATGTCTTTGGGAGATCTGGGTTCAGTTCAACTGACAGGCCTGTGAATGTCCTTCGGTATAAGATGTTTGGGTGTCGCAGAGGTATGATGTAGATGTAATAAGAAAATAATCAGTAAATTATTATTGACAAGGCTTTCTAACTAACAAAAATAAAATACATGTCAGCCATGTACCTTTCGGTATATTTCGGTACCTACTCAACATGTTTAATATTCTCCCTTTTTTGTCTCTCTGCTTTCAGTCTTTTTCTTACAAGAATATTTTCAATCACGTGTAATTCTGTCACTGTAATTTATGATACTGCAACAATTTCTAATCCATAAATGGAATAATGTATAAAATATGAAATACAGTGAACCCTGGTTTTTCACGGGGTTACGTTCCAAAAAGAACCCGTGAGGCGAAATCCGTGAAGTAGTAACCTTTATTTTTTTTACAATTATTATACGATGAAATACTCCATAATACATGAAACCAAAGAACAAAACCTTCTTACAGGCCCAAGCATTTGTTTAACAAATAAAAGTACTGTATACACGTTTTTTTTTTTTACAAATAACTACTGTACTGTAAAATAATAATTTTAATCATCAATACGAACTGAAGGCTTCAAATTGCGGAGATCAGCTCCCCCCCCGCCCCCCGCCCCACCGACCGCCCACCGTGACCAGAGTCATTGGATTAGAACGGGAGAAAATGAAAAATGATTATGAAAAAAAATACAAAGTAGGCTACAGTAGGAAAAACAGTGACTCGGGTGTATTTCACTGCTCTGACGGAGCCGCTGCATCCTGACTCCGCTTTGTAGCGTTTTTTTCTTTTAAAACCGCGGTGCAGGTGTGTTTTTTCGAGAGAAGAACATAGTTATCGGTAGTTGTTGTCGCTCTTTTTTCTTCTGGGCAAAAAGTTTCTTATAAACCGACATGCCACCATTGATTATGTTTGCAGAAGCAGAACACAAAGCACGATGCAAATCCGTGAAGCAGCGAGACCGTGAAAGGTGAACCGCGATATAGCGACGGCTCACTGTACATGTAAAAATATATTGGTTTTATATATATTGTGCTGTAAATGTTGACTTTTCCTGCAAAATGTGAGCATTCCTGACTCTTAGGCTACTATAACTAGTTAATATGTAATGTACAGTAGTTTTTTTAAATTAAATGTCTGTAACTGAACTAATAAATGTGGAAAGGAAAGGATTTAGTAGCAAAGAATGATTATTTTCTTGGGGAATTTAACTTTATGTAATAAAATTTTAAAATAGCTCATAACAATACACCTTCAGAATGAATAGAAAAACTCAATAAAAATACAATACTGTTAAGAAAAGGGGATGACATGACTCCAACTCTACGGAGTTAGAGTTCATAGTTTAGGAATATGACTTTATATTTATATTATTTCTGGATTTTCCTGGCCCAACACCTGTACAGGTTGGCTTCAGCCCGTTCTCCTTCCCGGGGAGTCAAATCCTGATGCGTTGTCAGTGCTCAGTGGCTCATAAGTCCCACCAGGGTTCGACATTTCACATGACAAGATGTGACCACCGTTACTCAGCAGCCACTAGATACCCCCAGTAGGTGGTCCACTGTTGCCCCTGTTCTCTGTTGAGAATAAGATCAGAGAATGTAGACTGATTTTAGCACAATGGCACTATAGAGCTCCCCTACAAGTTTCTCTATAGAGCCCCCTCTACATGCCAGGACCAGACGGCAAGCTCGTCAGCGAGCGCCTGGTGGACGGGTTTGCCACGGAGCCTGGCCGGGCACAGCCTAAAAAAGCAACGTGGCACCTCTCTCTCCAGCCTATGGGCCCACCACCTGTGGGAGGAACCGATTGGATGCGCTGCAACATGGGTGGTGGTGAAGGTCAGGGGCTTCAACAGACCACACCCGGGCAGCAGAGGCTAGCTCTGGGGACGTGGAACGTCACCTCTCTGTGGGGGAAGTAGCTGGAACTTGTGTGGGAGGTGGAGCGATACCAGTTAGATCTGGCAGGGCTTACCTCTACGCACAGTCTCGGTTCTGGAACCATACTCCTGGATAGGGGTTGGACTCTGCATAGGCGTTGGACTCTGTCCTTCCCTGGTGATGCCCAGGGTGTGAGGTGCTGGACGGGTGTGGGGATACTCACAAGCCCCCGGCTGAACGCTGCTGCATTGGAGTTTACCCCGGTGGACGAGAGGGTTGCCTCCCTACGCCTGAGTTCGGACTATTGGGCCTTCTTGGAGACTTTGAATGGAGTTCTGTGTGGGGCTTGAGTAGGGGACTCCATATTTCTGCTGGGGGAAGTTTCCATTGCTGAAGCTGCAGCGGGGAGCTGTGGTCTAAGGATCTTAGGTGCCTCCTCCGGGATAACATATCCTGGAGGCAGTTGCAAGGTACCAACGGGCCCAAAGGGCTACAGCCTCTGCTGTGACAGAGGCAAAGCAGCGGGTGTGGGAGAAGTTCGGAGAAAGCATTGAGAAGGACTTTCAGTCGGCACCTAGGTGCTTCTTGAAAACCGTTCGCCACCTCAGGAGGGGGAAGCGGGGAACCATCCAAGCTGTGTACAGTAAGGATGGGACGTTGTTGACCTCAACTGAGGAGGTAATAGGGAGGCTAAAGGAGCACTTTGAAGAACTCCTAAATCGAGTTGACACGTACTCTGTGGTGGAGGCAGAGCTGGAGGATGATGGGGGATTGTCTTCAATTACCCTGGTGGTGGTCGCTGAGGTAGTCAAACAACTCCACAGCGGCAAAGCCCCAGGAATTGATGAGATCCGTCCAGAAATGCTAAATGCTCTGGGTGTGGAGAGGCTGTCTTGGCTGACACGCCTCTTTGACATTGTGTGGAGGTCTGAGACAGTGCCTAAGGAGTGGCAGACCGGGGTGGTGGTTCCCCTCTTCAAAAAGGGGGACCAGAGGGTGTGTGCCAATTACAGGGGTATCACACCTCTCAGCTTCCCTGGTAAAGTCTACTCCAAGGTGCTGGAGAGGAGGGTTCGGCCGATAGTTGAACCTCGGATTGAAGAGGAACAATGCGGATTCCGTTCTGGTTATGGAACAACAGATCAGATCTTCACTCTTGCAGGGATCCTGGAGGGAGCCCGGGAGTATGCCCAACCGGTCTACATGTGTTTTGTGGATCTGGAGAAGGCTTATAACCGGGTCCCCCGGGAGACACTGTGGGAGGTGCTGCGCGAGTATGGGGGGAGGGAATCTTTTCTCAGGGCCATCCAATCTCTGTATGACCAAAGTAAGAACTGCATCCGTATTCTGGGCAGTAAGTCAGACTCGTTCCAGGTGAGGGTTGGCCTCCGCCAGGGCTGCGCTTTGTCACCAATTCTATTTGTAATATTTATGGACAGGATTTTGAGGCGTAGTCGGGGGGGAAAAGGTTGCAGTTTGGTGAGCTCAAGATCTCATCACTGCTTTTTGCAGATGATGTGGTCCTGATGGCATCATCGGCCTGTGACCTTCAGGATTCACTGGATCATTTCGCAGTTTCAAGTGGCTGTGATGAGGATCAGCACCTCTAAATCTGAGACCATGGTTCTCATCAGGAAACCGATGGAGTGCTTTCTTCAGGTAGGGAGTGAGTCCTTACCCCAAGTGAAGGAGTTTAAGTACCTTGGGGTCTTGTTCGCGAGTGAGGGGACCATGGAGCGTGAGATTGGTCGGAGAATCGGAGCAGCCGGTGCGGTATTACATTCTGTTTATCGCACCGTTGTGACAAAAAGAGAGCTGAGCCAGAAGGCAAAGCTCTCGATCTACCGGTCAGTGTTTGCGCCTACCCTCACCTATGCCCATGAAGGCTGGGTCGTGTCCAAAAGAACGAGATCCAGGGTACAAGCAGCCCAAATGGGTTTCTTCAGGAAGGGGGGGGCTGGTGTCTCTTTTAGAGATAGGGTGAGAAGCTCAGGGTTAACAGCGGCTCTACTTCGAGAGGAGCTCGGAGTAGAGCCGCTGTTAACCCTGGAGGAGGAGGCCTCGGGGAAGAACCAGGTCTAGGTGGAGAGATTATATCTCCAACCTGGCCTGGGAACGCCTCGGGATCTTCCAGTCGGAGCTGGTTGATGTGGCTCTGGAAAGGGAAGTTTGGGGTTGCCTGCTGGATTTGCTGCCCCCGCGACCCGATACCGGATAAGCGGATGAACATGGATGGATGGATGGAACTTTACCATTCTTTTTAGACCGAGTCATATGAAAGGATACTCGGTTATCAACTACAGCCATATGTCATGGGAAAAATAATCAATTCATAGTTGTTTATCTTTTTGTTTAACTGACCTATGATGTGTTTTAACACGCTGAGAGTAGAAGGTCTGACGTCAGTTAGATGTGTCCCGGGGTGATGAGGCCAGACTGCTGATGTGCCCCCCCTTCTGAATCTTGAACAAAATGTAACATTATCAGCTGTTCATCCTGTGCTGACTGAACTGTGTTCTATCATTTCTAACATTGACTCTGAATAAGGTAGATGGTAACTATGGAGAGTGTGTTATTGTGATAACTGATGTCTTTACTGTCTGCAGGCTGAATACTGCGTGTGTGTTAATGCTGTGAGTCTATGATAAGAGAACATTTGACATTTTAACTCATTTGATTTCTGCAGATCTACAAAGTGTAACGTTGTTCATGCTGTGCAAAGCTGAAAGGTTGTGTTGGGAACTGAACTCTAATTATGAAAAACTATACACAGGTTTCATATTTCATTTTGGGAGCATACTTTGATATTGGGCTCTTTAAATACTTACTGTTCACGATTATGATGTGTTTTTATGCTTTAACAGTGTGTGCCAATGTGCTGCTGGTTGTGGTTATCTGTGTGAACAGGAGCTTACATGAACCTATGTACCTTTTTCTGGTCAGCCTGTTTGTAAATGAACTGTATGGTAGTACAGGGTTGTTTCCATTCCTTCTGGTTCAGATCCTCTCTGACATTCACACTGTTTCTGCTCCCTTCTGCTTCCTGCTGATTTTATGTTTGCACTCTTATGCAGGTAGAGAATTTTGGACCTTAACTGTGATGTCTTATGACAGATATCTTGCTATCTGTTATCCTCTACAATATCACTCACGTATGACACCCACTAAAGTTGCCATGCTTATTGCTCTAACATGGTTGTACCCAATTGTTTCAATTGGAGTCACAGTATCTTTAACTTCCTCTCTACAGTTGTGTGGGAACATCATTGACACAATTTACTGTGATAACTACTCTGTTGTCAAACTGGCCTGCTCTGACACCAGAGTCAACAACATTTATGGACTCTCTATCACTTGTCTTGAAGTTTTTGTTCCTCTCAGTTTAATCCTGTACACCTACCTGAGGATCCTTAAAGTGTGTTTTTCTGGTTCTAAAGAGACGAGACAGAAAGCTGTCAGTACCTGCACACCTCACCTCGCTTCCACAATCAACTTCTTCTTTGGTTCTTTCTTTCAAATTGTACAAAGCAGGTTTGATATGAGCAGTGTACCAATGATGTTACGAAATGTTTTATCATTATATTTCCTGACCTGCCAACCGCTCTTTAACCCTTTAATGTATGGACTGCAAATGTCTAAAATACGTAGCCTGTGTAAAAGTCTTATCTTCGGTAAGACGTAGACTGATGTGTGAGAGCATCTTGCTGGTTGGTGACCCCTGTGAATACATTCTTTGGATAATGATGTATGAACTAGAAATAACGGCCATCTGTTTGAAGCAGGCAGGTGTTTTTAGCGAGTGACGGGCTAATGATACTTCACCTTTCACCATCGCAGCCCCAGACCTCTGGAACTCCCCCCACACACATGTGGACCTGACCTGACCTGGACACATTCACATGATCCTAGCCTTCACCTGGAAGAAATCCAATGGCACCTGCTGTTATGTGCTTCTTTACTCTTTCACTTGCTATTAAAAGCTTTATATTAACGTGTCTTTGGTACCTTAACAAGAGCTTTATAAATAAAAGGTATTATTATTGTTAATGCTGAGGGGGGGAAGTAAAAAACATAGTATGGTGTTATTGTTTCTTGCAATATCACCATATTAATACAACGGAGCCAGTTATCAATTATATATCAATACAAATTGCACTTGAGAATTTAAATTTTGGATACTAGAGTAACAAAAGAAATAAGAAAAATAGAAATGCGATGAACAAACAATGAAAATATCTTTTAAAGATCAAACAGATGACATGATTTCATGATATTTTATAATATTTTGAAGGCAGTGGGCCACTGTTGTGAAACATAAACATAAATAGTTATTACTGCTCAGAAATGATCTATTGGTCCGTTTTTCAAGGTTCTTTCTCGGGTCTTTTTGTATATTTGTCATCTTTAGGATATTTCTTGGCTCAGAATGGGCCTTTGGGGAGAGACATATTAAGAGTGGGGGGGGTCTGGTGTTCTACCCAAAGAAACATTTTATTACATTTATTTCTTGCATCCTGATACATTTGAATCATTCATCATTGAAATCGTTAATTATACTTTAAAAAAGAGCAATAAGAACTAGAAAATTCCGCAGAAATTTTATCAGTGTGCCTGCTATTGGGGCACATCCGCATAGCAATAAAACCTAATAATGGCCGCCCCGCCACGCCCACACCGTACAACGAAAAGTTTTTCTTTTAATAACTTTTCATCGTTAACATGTTAAGATGACACACGCCAAGTTTGAAGTTGATCGGATGAAACCTCTAGGAGGAGTTCGTTAAAGTACGACTCGTGGAAATGGCCAAAATCGCACTAATTTCGATCGGCCACTTTCTCCATCATTGCTAAACACTCAAAATGGCTGCCATGCCACGGCCACACCGTACGACGAAAAGTTTTTCTTTTAATAACTTTTCATCGGTAACATGTTAAGATGACACACGCCAAGTTTGAAGTTGATCGGATGAAACCTCTAGGAGGAGTTCGTTAAAGTACGACTCGTGGAAATGGCCAAAATCGCACTAATTTCGATCGGCCACTTTCTCCATCATTGCTAAACACTCAAAATGGCTGCCATGCCACGGCCACACCGTACGACGAAAAGTTTTTCTTTTAATAACTTTTCATCGTTAACATCTTAAGATGACACACACCAAGTTTGAAGTTGATTGGATGAAAGCTCTAGGAGGAGTTCGTTAAAGTACGACACGTGGAAATGGCCAAAATCGCACAAATTTCGAACAGCCACTTTCTCCATCATTGCCCACACAGTACGACGAAAAGTTTTTCTTTTAATAACTTTTCATCGTTAACATCTTAAGATGACACACGCCAAGTTTGAAGTTGATCGGATGAAACCTCTACGAGGAGTTTGTTGAAGTACGACACGTGGAAATGGCCAAATTTCACTAATTTCGAACATTCGAAAAGTCATTAAATCGTCCTCCAGCTGCCAGTTTTTTCATAGTTTCGTCGACAGTTGGTAGATCACAGCCAACAATTTAAGTCCGATAGACTCCATAGTTACATTTCTGCGATCGGAACAAGATTTCCTACGTTTTGACCAATAATGAAGTCTGAAGAGTTAAAACTGGAGGAGAGAGAGACATTTGTTTGAGAAATCTCCAGAAATTCGTACCGCAGCCCCCCACTCATCCTCCACTCTAGCTCTGATCATTCCACCACATACACACACATTGGAAAATCTGAGCCGGTCTGAAAACTGGACGATACGTAAACTGTGATTTGGGAGAAACCGTGCTTGATATCTGAACGCCCATTCAGCCCAATAAACGCCAAAGTCTTGTCTTCGGTTTAACCTTTTAATCATGTTTCTACGTTAAAGTATGGCGACACAGCACGGTCCCAAAGAGGGGGCGTTTGGAGCGATGTTGAGAGTTTTCCCGAACATTTCCCATTCATGTCTATGGGTAATTTTTTGCCGTATTTTTGCCGATTTCGGAAAAACCGTGCGGCAAATCTGGTTGAAACTTCCGAGCACACCATTCCCGATCATTACCCACGTTTCGGTGTATTGTGTGTGCGCGTGTTGGCAACGCTTCGGGACTTATGGTTGGACAAAAAACAGGCGGAATAATAAGTATGAGCAATAATAGTCAGTGTGCCGAGGTGCTGCTATTGCAGCACCTCGGCACACTGAATAATTCATAACTGGATATTTGGAACTCACCAATTCATTATTTTCAGTCTAAAGCATTAAAATGACTTGAACTAGTCCAACTTCAAACAGCAGTAATTATGTTCAAGGCAAGAAATAATGTTTTACCTGGCAACATACAGACGAGATTATCTGAAAGAGAGGGTTGGGGGCGACTTAAGGGGGAAGTCAAATTTTAGGACTCCCAGTTTTGGAACTACAAGGAAAAGTTTCTGTTTATCTGTCAGTGGCACTAATCATTTCTAATTGGTTTCTTGAACATGACAATGAGTTCACTGGACTAAAATGGCCCCCCCAGTCACCAGATCTCAACCCAATAGAGCATCTTTGGGATGTGGTGGAACGGGAGCTTGGTGCCCTGGATGTGGATCCCACAAATCTCCATCAACTGCAAGATGCTATCCTCTCAATATGGGCCAACATTTCTAAAGAATGCTTTCAGCACCTTGTTGGATCAATGCCACGTAGAATTAAGAAAGGGGGTCCAACACAGTACTAGTCTGGTGGTCCTCATAATCCTATAGGGGAGTGGATAATACTACATGTACTACATATAATCCTACATATACAGTATTAGTATGGTGGTCCTCATAATCTTATAGGTGAGTGTATATACATGCATATGACACTGTTGTCAAAACCCAAGCAATCAACATAGACACACTTGCAGACGGCATCTTGGAAGTTTGTGATCAATGCTGTATGGTGATGTAACCAAGTGGTGCCCCATTTCATGGGGGGGGGGGTTTCACCCCTAGCCCTTACCGCTCGGTTTCAAGGGCTAAGGGCTAGGGGGAAGACAAAGGGGTTAGGGGTAGGACAAAGGGGTTAGGGTTAAAACAAAAGGGGTTAGGGGTAAGACAAAGGGGTTAGGGGTAGGACAAAGGGGTTAGGGGTAAGACAAAGGGGTTAGGGGTAGGAAAAAGGGGTTAGGGGTAAGACGAAGGGGATAGGGGTAGGACAAAGGGGATGGGGGTAGGACAAAGGTGTAGGGGTAAGACAAAGGGGTTAGGGATAAGACAGAGAAATGATATTCAGTCTTAAAACTAGTGATTGGCATAATAAACTCGTCATCAAAATGTTTACTGAGGTAATAAATCAAGTGAGAAGTGGATCCCGTACTCAGAGACTTCTATTCCCCCCCTGCTGGAGATCAGATATAATGCAGCTTTAAGGAGTCCCCCTGCTGGAGATCAGATATAATGCAGCTTTAAGGAGTCCCCCTGCTGGAGATCAGATATAATGCAGCTTTAAGTAGTCCCCCCCCCCTGCAGGAGATCAGATATAATGCAGCTTTAAGGAGTCCCCCCTGCAGGAGATCAGATATAATGCAGCTTTAAGGAGTCCCCCTGCAGGAGATCAGATATAATGCAGCTTTAAGTAGTCCCCCCCCCCCTGCAGGAGATCAGATATAATGCAGCTTTAAGGAGTCCCCCCCCTGCAGGAGATCAGATATAATGCAGCTTTAAGGAGTCCCCCCCTGCAGGAGATCAGATATAATGCAGCTTTAAGGAGTCCCCCCCTGTACTGGAGATCAGATATAATGCAGCTTTAAGGAGTCCCCCCCCGCTGGAGATCAGATATAATGCAGCTTTAAGGAGTCCCCCTGCAGGAGATCAGATAAAATGCAGCTTTAAGGAGTCCCCCTGCAGGAGATCAGATATAATGCAGCTTTAAGGAGTCCCCCTGCAGGAGATCAGATATAATGCAGCTTTAAGGAGTCCCCCTGTGCTGGAGATCAGATATAATTCAGCTTTAAGGAGTCCCCCTGCAGGAGATCTGATATAATGCAGCTTTAAGGAGGCCCCCCCCCCCTGCAGGAGATCAGATATAATGCAGCTTTAAGGAGTCCCCCTGCAGGAGATCAGATATAATGCAGCTTTAAGGAGTCCCCCCCTGCAGGAGATCAGATATAATGCAGCTTTAAGGAGTCCCCCCCTGTACTGGAGATCAGATATAATGCAGCTTTAAGGAGTCCCCCGCTGGAGATCAGATATAATGCAGCTTTAAGGAGTCCCCCTGCAGGAGATCAGATAAAATGCAGCTTTAAGGAGTCCCCCCCTGCAGGAGATCAGATATAATGCAGCTTTAAGGAGTCCCCCCCTGCAGGAGATCAGATATAATGCAGCTTTAAGGAGTCCCCCCCTGTGCTGGAGATCAGATATAATTCAGCTTTAAGGAGTCCCCCCCCCCTGCAGGAGATCTGATATAATGCAGCTTTAAGGAGTCCCCCTGCAGGAGATCAGATATAATGCAGCTTTAAGGAGTCCCACCCCTGCAGGAGATCAGATATAATGCAGCTTTAAGGAGTCCCCCCCTGCAGGAGATCAGATATAATGCAGTTTTAAGGAGTCCCCCCCTTTTAAAAAGTCTCCCCCTAATCTTTTTGTGCGTGTATTTGTAATGTTTTGTGGTTCACATTGAATTGCATCTTTTTGTATAATAGTTTCTATAGATAGAAAAACATTACTTTATTATTACTATTGACAAACAATTACTCGGTTCAAGGATCCCATGAATAAGGGTGGAAGGGATAGAGGGACCCTTCCCGGAGGAAGCCCGGGGCCCCCGTCTGGAGCCAGGCCCAGACGGCGGGCTCGTAAGTGAGCGCCTGGTGGCCGGGTTTGCCACGGAGCCCGGCCGAGCACAGCCTGAAAAAGTTACATTGCACTCTCTCTCCAGCCCACCACCTGTGGGAGAAAGGAGCCGGAAATTGTGCAGGAGGTGAAGCGCTACCAGTTGGATCTGATGGGGCTTACCTCTATGCACAGTCCTGGTCCTGGAACCATACTCCTGGATAGGGTTGGACTCTGTCCTACTCCGGAGTTGCCCAGGGTGTGAGGCGCCAGGCGGGTGTGGGGATACTCACAAATCCCCGGCTGAGCGCCGCTGTGTTGGAGTTTACCCTGGTGAACGAGAGGGTCGCCTCCCTACGCCTGCGGGTGATGGGGGGAAAACTCTGACTGTTGTTTGTGCATATGCACCAAACAAGAGTTCTGAGTATTCGGCCTTCTTGGAGACCTTGAATGGAGTCCTGTATGGGGCTCCAGTAGGGGACTCCATAGTTCTGCAGGGGGACTTCAACGCACACGTGGGCGATGATGGAGATACTTGGAAAGGCGTGATTTGGAGGAAAGGCCTCCCTGATCTGAACCAGAGTGGTTGTTGGGCTTCTGTGCTAGTCATGGATTGTCCATAACAAACACCATGTTCCAACATAGGGATGCTCATAAGTGTACGTGGTACCAGAGCACCCTAGGCCAAATATCAATGATCGATTTTATAATTGTTTCATCTAATCTGAGGCTGTATGTTTTGGACACTCGGGTGAAGAGAGGGGCGGAGCTGTCAACTGATCACCATCTGGTGGTGAGTTGGGTCAGAGGGTGGGGGAAGACTCTGGACAGACCTCGTAAGCCCAAACGGGTAGTGTGGGTAAATTGGCAACGTCTGGAGGAGGCCCCTGTCTGACGGACGTTCAACTCACACCTCCGGCGGAGCTTTTCGGGCATCCCTGTGGAGGCGGGGGGCATTGAACCTGAGTGGACAATGTTTAAAGTTTCCATTGCTGAAGCTGCGGCAGGGAGCTGTGTGTCTTAGGGTCTAAGGTGCCTCAAGGGGCGGTAACCCACGAACACCCTGGTGGACACCGGTGGTCAGGGAAGCCATCTGACTGAAGAATGAGTCTTTCTGGGATATGTTATCTCGGAGGACTCCGGAGGCAGTCGCAAGGTACCGAAGGGCCCGAAGGGCTGCAGCCTCTGCCGTGACAGAGGCAAAGCAGCGGGTGTGGGAGAAGTTCGGAGAAGACATGGAGAAGGACTTTCGGCCGGCACCAAGGTGCTTCTGGAAAACCATTCACCACCCAAGCTGTGTACAGTAAGGATGGGACGTTGTTGACCTCAACTGGGGAGGTAATAGAGCAGTGTAAGGAGCACTTTGAGGAACTCCTAAATCCGGCCGACACGGCCTCTTTGGTTGAGGTAGAGCTGGAGGATGATGGGGGATTGTTGTGAATTACCCTGGTGGAAGTCGCTGAGGTAGTTAAACAACTCCACATCGGAGCCCCAGGGATTGATGAGATCCGTCCAGAAATGCTGAAAGCTCTGGGTGTGGAGGGGCTGTCTTGGTTGACATGCCTCTTTAACATTGCGTGGAAATCTGAGACAGTGCCTTCGGAGTGGCAGACCAGGGTGGTGGTTCCCCTCACAAGAGGGAGACCAGAGGATGTGTGCCAATTGCAGGTGTATCACAACTCTCTGCTTTCCTGGTAAAGTCTACTCCAAGGTGCTGGAAAGGAGGGTTCGGGCAATAGTCAAACCTCAGATTGAAGAGGAACAATGTGGATTCCGTCCTGGTCGTGGAACAACTGATCAAATCTTCACTCTTGCAGGGATCATGGAGGGAGCCTGGGAGTATGTCCAACTTGTCTACATGTGTTTTCATGGATCTGGAGAAGGCGTATGACCGGGTCCCCCGGGAGACATTGTGGGAGGTGCTGCGGGAGTATGGGGTGAGGGGGTCCCTTCTCAGGGCCATCCAATCTCTGTAAGACCAAAGCGAGAACTGCGTCCAGGTTCTCTGCAGTAAGTTGGACTCATTCCAGGTGAAGGTTGACCTCCGCCAGGGCTGCGCTTTGTCACCAAATCTATTTGTAATATTTATGGACAGGATATCGAGGTGTAGTCGGGGGGGGGAGGGGTTGCAGTTTGGTGGGCTTAAGATCTCATCACTGCTTTTTGCAGATGATGTGGTCCTGATGGCATCATCGGCCTGTGACCTTCAGGACTCACTGGTTCGGTTCGCAGCCAAGTTTGAAGTAGCTAGGAAGAGGATCAGCACCTCTAAATCTGAGGCCATGGTTCTCAGCAGGAAACCAATGGAGTGCCTTCTTCAGGTAAGGAGTGAGTCTTTACCCCCAGTGAAGGAGTTTAAATACCTTAGGGTCTTGTTCGCGAGTGAGGGGACCATGGAGCGTGAGATTGGTCGGAGAACCGGAGAAGCGGGTGCGGTATTACGTTCCGTTTATTGCACCGTTGTGATGAAAAGAGAGCTGAGCCAGAAGGCAAAGCTCTCAATCTACCGGTCAGTGTTTGTGCCCACCCTCACCTATGGCCATGAAGGCTGGGTCATGACCGAAAGAACAAGATCATGAGTACAAGCTGCTGAAATGGGTTTCCTCAGGAGGGGGGCTGGCGTCTCCCTTAGAGATAGGGTGAGAAGCTAAGTCATCCGTGAGGAGCTCGGAGTAGAGCCGCTGCTCCTTTGCGTCAAAAGGAGCCAGTTGAGGCGGTTCGGGCATCTGGTTAGGATGCCTCCTGGGCGCCTCCCTAGGGAGGTGTTCCCGGCACGTCCAGCTGGGAGGAGGCCTCGGGGAAGACCCAGGACTAAGTGGAGAGATTATATCTCCAACCGGGCCTGGGAACGCCTCGGGATCCCCCAGTTGGAGCTGTTTGATGTGGCTCGGGAAAGGAAAATTTTGGGGTCCCCTGCTGGAGCTGCTGCCCCCACGACCCGATAAGCGGTTAGGGTTAGCGGTTGAAGATGGATGGATGGATACTCGGTTATCAACTAAAGCCATATGTCATGGGAAAAATCAATTCATATTTCTTTATTTTTTTAACTTACCTATGATGTATTTTAACTCGCTGAGAGTAGAAGTTCTGACGTCAGTTAGATGTGTCCCGGGGTGATGAGGCCAGACTGCTGATGTGCCCCCCCTCTGACTAGAAGACTTTAAAAGAAGCTGACTCAGAGTTTCATCTCAGTTTTACAGCAGTGACAGCAGATGAATGTAATGATATATTTATACATATGTGATCACCTACTTTCTGTCATTTCTAACCTGAACATGGTAGCTGGTGAGTGTGGAGAGTGTGTTATTGTGATAACTGATGTCTTTACTGTCTGCAGGCTGAATACTGCGTGTGTGTTAATGCTGTGAGTCCAGAATGAGCAGAAGTCTAACATCTAAACTAGTCTGGTTTCTGTGAATCTTGAACAAAATGTAACATTGTCAGCTGTTCATCCTGTGCTGACTGAACTGTGTTCTATCATTTCTAACATTAACGTTATATTGACTCTGAATAAGGTAGATGGTAACTATGGAGAGTGTGTTATTGTGATAACTGATGTCTTTACTGTCTGCAGGCTGAATACTGCGTGTGTGTTAATGCTGTGAGTCTATGATAAGAGAACATTTGACATTTTAACTCATTTGATTCCTGCAGATCTACAAAGTGTAACGTTGTTCATGCTGTGCAAAGCTGAAAGGTTGTGTTGGGAACTGAACTCTAACTATGAAAAACTATACACAGGTTTCATATTTCATTTTTGGAGCATACTTTGATATTGGGCTCTTTAAATACTTACTGTTCACGATTATTTTATGTCTTTATGCTTTAACAGTGTGTGCCAATGTGCTGCTGGTTGTGGTTATCTGTGTGAACAGGAGCTTACATGAACCTATGTACCTTTTCTGGTCAGCCTGTTTGTAAATGAACTGTATGGTAGTACAGGGTTGTTTCCATTCCTTCTGGTTCAGATCCTCTCTGACATTCACACTGTTTCTGCTCCCTTCTGTTTCCTGCAGATTGTCTGTTTGTACTCTTATGCAAGTAGAGAATTATGGACCTTAGCTGTAATGTCTTATGACAGATATCTTGCTATCTGTTATCCTCTACAATATCACTCACGTATGACATCTAACAAGGTTGCCCTGCTTATTGCTCTGACATGGTTGTACCCTTTACTTGTCCATATTTTGATAGTGTATGGTCTGACTGCTCCTTTACAGCTGTGTGGAAACATTATTAACAAAGTGTACTGTGACAACTATAGTGTTGTCAAGCTGGCCTGCTCTGATACATCAGCCAATAACATTTTTGGACTTGTTCATCTATTTACAGTAACCTTTGGTCTTATAATCTTACTTCTTTTCTCCTACATGAGGATCCTTAAAGTGTGTTTTTCTGGTTCTAGACAGACCAGACAGAAAGCTCTCAGTACCTGCACACCTCACCTTCTTTCCCTGCTGAATTTTTCCTTTGGGGCTTTCTTTGAAATAGTACAGAGCAGGTTTAATATGAACTATTTACCCAATATGTTCCGTATTTTTCTGTCATTGTACTGGCTTACATGCCAACCACTCATCAACCCTTTACTGTACGGACTGAAAATGTCCAAAATACGCATTGTATGTAGACGTCTGCTCTTTGGGGGGAAAAAGTAACTTAACATGTTATCTGACAACTAAGAGCTCTGCTCGTCATGAATAAAAAGAAATACATTTAGTTATTGAGATATATTTGACAGTACTTTTGTCAACTGTATCTATATAATGTGACAACCTGTAACTATGTTTTAATAAAACACAGACGACAAGGATGAGTGGAATGATTCAGCAAAAGGCTTTCTTTAAATCACCAACAGGAGATTCATGCAGTGTTCTACGTTAGGATTTATGTAATAATGTTTTAGTAATTCTATTGTTATCAGATTCAGGTACATGATTTATAATTAATAGATGATGAAAAAAACATTTATAAATGAAATCATGTTCCCATTATAAACAGTTGCAAACTATTACTAAATGCTTTGTTCATCATTTGTAAAGCATTGCTCCTTTGTTGATTCTCATAAATAAAGCATTTTATACACACTCATGAATGGTTTGTTCATAGTAAATAAGGCTCTCAGAAATAATGTTCATAAATAGAAGTTTGACAATTAATAAGTATAGTGAAAACATTACAACAAATTTAATAATTTACCAGACATTTGTTCATGAAATGTTATGATTTAGAAATAATAATGATAATTTACAAAAAAAACAATAATAATAAATTGAATTTACATGGACCTAAACTAATAATTAATACATATATTCCAAATACTTCCCAATAATGAAACCATGACGACTTCAGGAGTTCCTGCTAGTTACAGTGGTGTGAAAAAGTGTTTCCCCCCTTCCTCATTTCCTGTTCCTTTGCATGTTTGTCACACTTAAGTGTTTCGGAACATCAAACCAATTTAAACAATAGTCAAGGACAACACAAGTAAACACAAAATGCAATTTGGAAATGAAGGTGTTTATTATTAAAGGTGAAAAAAAATCCAAACCATCATGGCCCTGTGTGAAAAAGTGATTGCCCCCTAAACCTAATAACTGGTTGGGCCACCCTTAGCAGCAACAACTGCAACCAAGCGTTTGCGATAATGTGCAATGAGGCTTTTACAGCGTCCTGGAGGAATTTTGGCCCACTCATCTTTGCAGAATTGTCCTAATTCAGTTACATTAGAGGGTTTTCGATCATGAACGGCCTTTTTAAGGTCATACCACAACATCTCAATAGGATTCAGGTCAGGACTTTGGCTAGGCCACTCCAAAGTCTTCATTTTGTTTTTCTTCAGCCATTCGGTGGTGGACTTGCTGGTGTGTTTAGGATCATTGTCCTGCTGCAGAACCCAAGTTCGTTTCAGCTTGAGTACACGAACAGATGGTCAGACATTCTCCTTCAGGATCTCTTGGTAGACAGCAGAATTCATAGTTCCTTTTATCACGGCAAGTCTTCCAGGTCCTGAAGCAGCAAAACAGCCCCAGACCATCACACTACCACCACCATATTTTACTGTTGGTATAATGTTCTTTTTATGAAATGCAGTGTTCCTTCTACGCCAGATATACTTGGACACACACCTTCCAAAGAGTTCCACTTTTGTCTCATCAGTCCACAGAATGTTGTCCCAAAAGTCTTGGGGATCATCAAGATGTGTTGTGGAGAAATTGAGACGAGCTTTGATGTTCTTTTTGCTCAGCAGTGGTTTTCTCCTTGGAACTCTGCCATGCAGGCCATTTTGCCCAGTCTTTTCCTGATGGTGGAGGCATGAATGCTGACCTTAACTGAGGCAAGTGAGGCCTGCAGTTCTTTGGACGTTGTTGTGGTGTCTTTTGTGACCTCTTGGATGAGTCGTCGCTGCGCTCTTGGGGTAATTTTGGGCGGCCGGCCACTCCTGGGAAGGTTCACCACTGTTCCATGTCTTCGCCATTTGTGGATAATGGCTCTCACTGTGGTTCGCTGGATTCCCAAAGCTTTGGAAATGGCTTTATAACCCTTTCCAGACTGATAGATCTCAATTACCTTCTTTCTCAATTGTTCCTGAATTTCTTTGGGTCTCGGCATGATGTGTAGCTTTTAAGGATCTTCTGGTGGACCTTACTGTGTCAAGCAGCTCCTATTTAAGTGATGCCTTGATTGTGAACAGGTGTGGCAATAATCAGGCCTGGGTGTGGCTAGAGAAATTGAACTCAGGTGTGGACAACCACAGTTATAGTATGTTTTAACAAGGGGGGCAATCACTTTTTCACACAGGGCCATGATGGTTTGGATTTTTTTTCACCTTTAATAATAAACACCTTCATTTACAAATTGCATTTTGTGTTTACTTGTGTTGTCCTTGACTATTTTTTAAATTGGTTTGATGTTCCGAAACACTTAAGTGTGACAAACATGCCAAGGAACAGGAAATGAGGAAGGGGGCAAACACTTTTTCACACCACTGTAGTTAACTACATGGCGTGAGTCCATCTAAAGCAGGGGTGTCAAACTCATTTTCACCGAGGGCCTCATCAGCATAATGGCCGTCCTCAAAGGGCCAGATGTAACTTATAAATGTAACTAAATGTAATCGAATGTAATGTACAATAAATGTAACTACTATTAATGTTAAATAACTCATTATTTATTCTAACTTATTCAAGTGACAATTACAGTTGCATAGAAAACATATGTCATATGAACAAACATATCTTTCTATCTTTCCATTTGTGTGCATCCATGTCCCAGAAATGCTTGTTACTAACCTAGCTCTGGGGAGTCATTCCCCGGAGTCCTTATGTTCTTTTCCCCCCAGAATGTTTCCTTGGATCAGGGAGGCTCAAAAATCATGGTAGCAGCTGTCGCCATGGTCCCGCTACACGTCTTGCAATGCCGTGTTCATCCTGCTAAGCTCTGCTGTGCCCTGCTACGTCCTGCTGTGCCTTGTAATGCCGCACAGTGCCCTGCTATGCCATGAACTACTACAAAGAACTACTACAAACTATTATTTTTTGTGACTGTTATTCCCACTCTTCATTCTAACCCCAACCGGTCGTCAGACACCGCCCACCAAGAGCCTGGGTCTGTCCGAGGTTTCTTCCTAAAAGGGAGTTTTTCCTCGCCACTGTCGCATTGTTGCTTGCTCTGGAGGAAACTACTAGAACTGTTGGGTCCCTGTGGGTTCTGGAGTGTGGTCTGGACCTGCAATATCTGTAAAGTGTCTCGAGATAACGTTTGTTATGAATTGATACTATAAATAAAATTGAATTGAATTGAATTGAATATGTTTGCTTGTTGCTCTAACATAAATCCTTTTAAATTTTGTCAGCTTATGAAAACCCACATAACTCCATTAATGAAGGATCAAACTGTCCAAGTGAATAAAGAAAAATAACATAAAACTGAGCTGCAAAGAACATGTATGACACATGTAGCATTTTACAAAAAAAGGCTGCACAAAGCCCTGCATCCAACTGATGGTTTGATGACAACAATTTGTCTGCATACACACATAAGACCTGCAAACATTAAATAATTACAACAGCAGCTACACATAAATAATATGTAATCAACTAAAAATACCAAAATAAAGGTTGACTCAGTTCACAACTATATTGGTCAAGTTTTTCGGTTAGTCTTTGATGAGGAGATGCTGCCTGTCCTTGAACACACCAAGTGGAGTTTGACACATGTGATCTAAAGTGAGGATCTGCTTTGCTTTACAAAGCATTTCTAAATGAGTTGCTATGGTTACCAGAACCTGGACACACATATGCATTGTTCTATTTGGACATGCCTTCAAAAATATGCCTATGGATATTAGTGTGTTAATACATCTTTAACAAGCTCTTACCAACACATCCATTCATGATGAACTCATGAGGTACTACTGATTACTGTACTACATGCTTTACAAAGCATTTATAAATGAGTTGCAAAGGCTAGCAGATACAAAAGAGACACAAGTAAAACAGTATTTGTAAACCTTGTTACGATGCAGTAAGAATGTACATTTAGGAAATAGCTCGTAGTATTTTTATGTATTTAAAAGATAAAAACACAGGTATAAAAAATACCTAAAAATAATAAAGTGTGCGCATAAAAATTATTAAATCTTAAAAAATGTCTCCAAATAGTGTTAAAGGCCAGTTTCTTTGTAATTTTTGGTATTTGCGGGTTTTTAACTCTATACGGTGATGACGTCACATTGGGGAGAGTAGCCTCAGCCTAGTACTAGAACTATGGCGACTGACTAGGATGAGGAAGAGGAGGAAAGGCCAGCAGCCGTGTAATATCAAACCTGGCAGACGTGAGAGGGGAAATGAGGAATTGCCGAGAGTTGGGGAAGTTTCCTGGTGAGTTGCTATAGCAACGCAGCAGTGCCAGCACAGCAGTGCAGACAATAATGATTTTTTTTACTGACAGTGAATAGCACCGAGTTAAAGTCAACGTTTTCTTTCTATCTAGCGACAGTGATCATGTTGTTAGTTCAGATTAGTTCTGTTAAACTTATCTAGATCTAGGAATATGAGGCATCATGCTCTCTCCTTTTTATTTGACATAAACGCAGGATTTTATAATACATCCATGTGGAAGTTTTTTAAGGAAAGAGCAGGTTGGGTCACACACATACACACACACACACACACACAGATAGCTGCAGCAAAATCAATCTTTGGCTTTTCAGTGTCTGACTGTTGCACAAATGCACTTTAGCAAAGATTGGCGTCTGCCAGCACCCCCGACCTGCGAGGAGGCGAGGGCCGTTCATCGCTGCTTGCAGCTTTAATTATTAGTATTAATCTTTATCCGGCAAATTAATTGTCTTTTTGAGGGGCTTACCATATTCAAAATTTCACCAAATTTTGCGGTAGCATCAATTATTGTGAATGTATGTTATGGGTTTCAGGAATAAGAACACAAAAATTGCTCGCTGCCGCCCCCTACAAAATGAAATAAAAGTGAGCCCCTGCTGTACGTTTAACGTAGACTCACGAAACTTGGAAAACATATGTAGCATGTCAAGATGTACATAAAACACCTATGTAGCCATTCCCTAAACCCAACAGGAAGTCCACCATTTTGATTTGAAAGTTCTAAATTTGTGCGATTTTGGCCATTTTCATACCATTTGAACGTTTAAGGTGCAGTCTTGTGTGAGGTGTCACTGAACTCAGCAGAGAGTTCCTTCTTCATTGGTGATGTTTTGGTCCGCCTCCTATGCATAAGCCACACCCCCTTTTATAGCATTTGAACCGTTTAAGGTAGGGTCTTGTGTGCGATATCATTGAACTCATCACAGACTTCCCTTTTCATTAGCAATGATTTGCTGTGTCTGAGTGCAACGCAAATGCACGGTCACAAGGAGCGTCATCCGCCAGTAACACCGACTCACGCACATTAGCGAGGACACGTCAAACGCTGCTTGCAGCTTTGATTTTCATTGCTTTTTTTGCTTCTAATATTGCTGTGTTGTATTTAAACTGTGTATTTATCTGTATGTTGTATTGAATAGCACCTTGTAAGCATAGTTTTGAAAGGTGCTTCATAAATTTAGTTTAATTACATATAACAAATGTTATCTGAACAATAGGCTTTGCTCATCATCAATAAAAAATACATTTAATGTGACAACTGTAACTGTGTATTACAGTGAAAAGACAATAATATGCACTTGTCAGACTCGGCTGGCAGAAACAACCCAAACGCAGACAAGGAGTGGGAACAAAGGAGAGTTTATTAATAAAGTCCGTGAACCAGATGACCAAACCAGGTGAAGCGGGGAATATGCTGTGGCGGCAGGGCAGTGAAGATGAATCCGGAGGTGTAGCGTGATGATCCGCAGGATGATTACTATGAGGTGTAGACAGAGACAGACAGACGTTACTGACAAGAATACAGATACGAAGCACAAGATAACTAGCAAAAGTCAGATGAGGCGCCAAACACATACTGGGAAGACTAACGATCCGACAGGGACTGGATGTCAGGTCATGGTATAAGAGCTGGTGGTGATGATGATGAAACACAGGTGAGTGCAGGTGATTAGGCTGAGCCGGAACAGGTGATAGTGGAGATGAATGAAGGAGACCACGCCTCCCCAGGTTGCATGGCAACAGGAACCGTGACGTAACATACAGAGAAAAACAGACAGAGACAGAAAACAGAATCAGAGCGGGGGGTGCCTGACAGTACCCCCCCTCCGACGGACGCCTCCAGGCGGAACACCCGGAGCACCGGGCTGGCGACGGTAGAAGTCCCGTAACAGACCGTCGTCCAGAATCTGGCGGCGCGGAATCCAGCTCCTCTCCTCCGGGCCGTACCCTCCCAATCCACCAGGTACTGAAACCCACGACCCCGACGAGAGTCCATGATGCGATTCACAGTGTACACGGGACCCCCATCGACCAAACGCGGAGGCGGAGGACGAGCTGGAGGAGGCAACAGGGGACTAAGAAGAACCGGCTTAAGCCGGGACACATGGAAAGCTGGATGTACCTTGAGTGAGGACGGCAGCGTCAACCTGACCACAGCAGGATTAATAAGGCGCTCCACAGTGAACGGACCAACAAACCGGGGCGACAACTTCCGAGATTCAGTCCGCAGGGGCAAGTCCAGTAGACAGCCACACCCGGTCCCCCACAGAGTAGCGCGAGCCGGAACACGGCGGCGATTGGCCTGGGTCTGGTACTGACCAGAAACCCGCAGTAAAGCAGCCCGAGCACGGTGCCATGTCCTGTGGCAGCGTCGGATGTGAGCCTGAACAGATGGCACTGCCAGGTCCTTCTCCTGAGACGGAAACAAAGGGGGTTGATAGCCGTACACACATTGAAAAGGAGACATACCAGTAGCGGATGTAGGAAGCGTGTTGTGGGCATATTCCACCCAAGGAAGCTGAGAAGCCCAGGAGCGGTGGTTCGAGGATACCAGGCAACGCAGCGTAGCCTCCATCTTCTGGTTGGCTCTTTCAGCTTGACCATTAGTTTGAGGATGAAACCCAGAAGACAGGCTGACGGTGGCGCCGATGGCGGAGCAAAATGCCTTCCACACCGCTGATGTAAACTGGGGACCACGGTCCGAAACAATGTCGCAAGGCAGACCATGAACACGAAAAACCTCCTTCACCAGAATCATGGCTGTCTCCTTGGCAGAGGGGAGTTTAGGCAGAGGCAGGTAATGGGTGAATTTACTGAATCTGTCAACAACTGTGAGAATCACAGTATTACCTTCGGATGAAGGCAACCCGGTAACAAAGTCCAGCGCCAGATGCGACCAAGGGCGACGAGGTATAGGCAGAGGCCGCAGTAGTCCTGCAGCAGGCCGATTGGATCCCTTGTTCTGAGCAGCCGAGGTAAAACGACCCTTCAACTCGAGAAAGGCTCCTTCAGCAGCAGTACTCCAGCAGAAATCCTTAAGATTCGAGGTCAAAGCGGTCAGGGGAGCAGCCACCCGACTATAATCTCGAATGAAGCGTCGGTAGAAGTTCGCAAATCCGAGGAAACGTTGTAGCTGTTTCCTGGTCTCCGGCGTAGGCCACTCCAAAACCCCACGTACCTTCTCTGGATCCATCTGGACCTGACCCTCGGAAATGACGTACCCCAGGAAAGAAGTGGTGCGAGTGTTGAATGCACATTTCTCCGCCTTAACAAAAAGACGGTTCTCCAACAGTCTCTGGAGCACCTGAAGTACATGTTGTTTGTGCTCCGAAACATCCTTGGAGTAGATAAGGATATCGTCCAAGTAGACAAACACAAAACGTCCAACCATGTCCCTGAGGACATCGTTAATGAGGCACTGAAACACCGCGGGCACGTTAGTTAGTCCAAACGGCATGACCAGGTATTCGAAGTGACCCATGGGTGTGTTGAATGCGGTCAGCCACTCGTCACCCTCCCTGATCCGTACCAGATGATACGCGTTCCGTAGGTCGAGCTTGGTAAAAATCACAGAGCCTTGCAGGGAATCGAAAGCAGAATCCATTAAGGGCAGAGGATACTTATTCTTTACAGTTATGTCATTGAGCCCACGATAATCAATGCAGGGTCTCAGAGATCCATCCTTCTTACCCACAAAGAAAAATCCGGCACCCAGTGGCGAGGAAGAAGGACGGATTATACCAGCGTCCAAGGAGTCCTTGATGTAGGCTTCCATAGCCTCACGTTCAGGTCTAGAGACGTTGTACAGCCGTCCCTTTGGGTAAGATACGTTCCTCAGCAATTCAATGGCCATATCATAAGGTCGATGTGGAGGCAAGGATAATGCTCGGTCCTTACTGAATACATCTCCGACGACATGGTACTCCTGTGGAACTTGCGATAGATCAGGAGGCCCCGGCTGCAACCCCTGGGGAGAAACAGACTGAGAAACAGCAGATTTAAGACAGTTAGCATGACACCAAGTGCTCCAACTAACTATCTTGCTGGTACCCCAGTTAATAGTGGGATTATGTTTTACCAGCCACGGAAAACCCAGGACTAAAGGAATGAGAGGAGAGGGCATGATGTAGAACTGAAGCTCCTCCGAGTGATTACCAGATAGCAACATTTTAACAGGTTCAGTTCTGGCAGTGATGTGGCTAATAAGTCCCCCATCCAAAGTGGTAGCTTCCATGACCTTGGGTAAAGTTTCCTAGAAAGTCCCAGCTGATCCACCAGTCCAGAATCCATAAAACAATCATCAGCACCAGAGTCAATAAGCGCCTGTACCTCAATAGGTTGTCCTTTAAAAATTAAAGAGGCATGAAACGGTGCTCGAAGTTGAGGGTGGGGTGTACTAGAAGTCTGACTCGCCAGAATACTCCCCACATCTAGCGAGCCCGATAGTTTCCCGGCCGCAGAGGACAGGATGCCAGGTAATGGTCGGGATGCCCACAGTACAAACAGCTCCCAGTCCGTTTTCTCCGTTGCCGCTCCTGCTCAGACAAATGCTGACGACCCATCTGCATGGGTTCGGACTCAGGAAAAACCTCTCTCCTAGGGACACGGACCACAGGAACCCCGAAGCTAACTGCCTCTCCATGATCTCTCCTCTGGCGAGGTGTAGGTGGAAGATTGGGCATCCTCTGCTTCCTCTCTCTCCCTCGCTCCAGACGACGATTATCCACTCGAACAGATAAAGAAATTAATTCCTCCAAACCTGCAGATTCTGGGTAAGAAATCAGTTCGTCCTTCATCTGCTCACACAGTCCCTTGTAATAAGCAGCCTCCAGTGATTCATCATTCCAGCGGCTCTCCGCGGCCAGCGTACGGAACTCAATGACGTACTCCGCAACACTGCGCTCTCCCTGCTGTAACGAAGAGAGGCGTCTCGCCGTCCTTGCCACAAACCGGTAAATCGAATAATTTCCGTAATGCAGCCGTAAAGTCTGAATAAGAAAAGGCAATCCCTTCGCCACTCTCCCACACAGCTGTAGCCCATTCCAAAGCCTTGCCTCCTAGCAACCCCGTCACAAACGCTACTTTGGCCCTGTCGGTAGCGTAGGATCGGGGCTGTTGCTCAAACACAAGTCCACATTGCAGTAAAAATGAACGACACTTCCCAAAGCTGCCCTCATATCTCTCCGGTGTGGGAACCCACGGCTCACGAACAGAGTCTATAGCAGGTCTTACCGCAACAGGCTCCGGTAGAGACACGGGTGCAGGCGAAGCTGAAAAACTGGCGAGCTGGTCCTGGAGACCAGAAATGTTAGTAGCCAGAGACTGGAGAGTGTTCATAATGTCCTGGAGAGCGGCGCCGTGTTGTCCCAACAAAGCGCCCTGGTGTGAAACCGCCTGTTTCACCGTATCCAAGTCTGCTGGGTTCATTGTGTGGTCGGATCGTTCTGTCAGACTCGGCTGGCAGAAACAACCCAAACGCAGACAAGGAGTGGGAACAAAGGAGAGTTTATTAATAAAGTCCGTGAACCAGATGACCAAACCAGGTGAAGCGGGGAATATGCTGTGGCGGCAGGGCAGTGAAGATGAATCCGGAGGTGTAGCGTGATGATCCGCAGGATGATTACTATGAGGTGTAGACAGAGACAGACAGACGTTACTGACAAGAATACAGATACGAAGCACAAGATAACTAGCAAAAGTCAGATGAGGCGCCAAACACATACTGGGAAGACTAACGATCCGACAGGGACTGGATGTCAGGTCATGGTATAAGAGCTGGTGGTGATGATGATGAAACACAGGTGAGTGCAGGTGATTAGGCTGAGCCGGAACAGGTGATAGTGGAGATGAATGAAGGAGACCACGCCTCCCCAGGTTGCATGGCAACAGGAACCGTGACGTAACATACAGAGAGAAACAGACAGAGACAGAAAACAGAATCAGAGCGGGGGGTGCCTGACAGCACTAGTCCACAAAACACAGGACCTTGTTCCTGTATTTACTTTCTTGCACCCGCCCCCAGAAACATCCGACCAATAAGAGGAGGGGACATTGTTGCGCGATTTTTAATGTTGCATTTTGGTACGCTTGCATTTTTCCACGTGTGAAACCAAACCGACCGAGGGCAAATTGCTCCAAGTTTACAAACTCACCAGTTGATTCGGACAAAAGCAAACAAACTACAGGTGTGAAAACGCCCTTAGACAAATTGATGACTTTAGAGGAACTAGAGAACAGAATTTCTATTTTCTGCATTACAGAATATGCAAAAAAGATAATCACCGAGCTTTGATGGGATCCCCCTGGAAATCAAAGCTACTTTATGGTAAAAACTGGCCCATTCCTTCTTGACATGATTAGCGTCTCTATTGAGAATGGTGAATTCTCAAGGGATGTTAACAGTCTTGATCTCCTTACTCTAAGTGCTCTAGCTATCAACCTCTGAGCCTGCTAAACTCTGATTTATCTCTGCAAAACTCCTAGCCCGTCCCAAGGAGTCCCATATGTCAGAATTAGGGGACTCTGACCAAAAAGTATTTGTAAAAACAAGACAAGCAGTAGATGATGTTAGACGCCTTCTCCACATTGTTGATGTGGTAGAAGACAGTAAGACCCCAATGTCACTTCTCTCTCTTGAAGCAATGAAAACCTTTAATGTGCTTGAGGGGTCATTTCTATGGTCAGTCTTAGAGGTGATGGGCTTTGGTAACACTTTCATTGGTATGATTAAAGTTATGTATTCTAACCCCTCAGCCCGAGTCATAACCAGACGCACCTCCTCTTTATTTCCAGTTTCTAGATCTTCACGCCAAGGCTGCCCCTTGAGTCCTGAATTATTTGTCCTCTTCTTAGAGCCTCTGGCTCAAGCCTTTCACCAGTCGATTATGATCTCACCAATATACATTCACAATATACAGAATCACTTCTCACTAAAAACAATGCATTTAAAATCAGAAGTCGAATAGAATTTTGGATTTTTACAATCATGACGCCCCTGATCCAGAGAGTACCTGGCTCCTCGGCCATCGTGTGCTGTGATAGGTCACTTAAACAGCACACATAAACAGGGATAAGGAAATATTAGATATAGGTGGAAATCACTTTTTTTATCTTCACGATAATTCTTCTTCATCTGTCTTGAAAATTACGGATTGGCCCCACAATACAATTGCAATACAGTTATCACGAGATGATACTTCAAAAAATGTATTGCAATATATTTTATTTAAATGAAAACTGGGCTTTTCCTATTTCTTTCTCTGATGTCTCTCTTTCTTTTTACCAAAAAAACAGAATCTTTCAATGGGACCTTTTCATAATGAGCTCATCCTGCTGCTGGGGGGGGGTCCTCCTTATTAAAAAGGATAAAAGACGTTGCAACAAAGGTTCAGCTCAGTTAGGACGGATTCAGTCTGGCTACAGTGGGTATGAGCTCAAATACACACAATGTCACCAATGTTTTATTCCTAATGTGTAACCTGAACATTATGTTGAACTAAATGGTACATTTGGGGTGTTTGTTGAAACTGTTTCCATGATAATGAATATGTTTCATATTACTACATTGATGCATGTTCATGTGTGCTTGGTGTTTAAGTCCAAATAACTAACTAGTGACATATAGTTTTACAAATGTAGAACAAAAGGTAACATAATTATTTGTCTTATTGTTATAAACCAAGGTGATGACCATGATCAACTCTACACAGGTTTCATATTTCATACTTTCTGCCTATTTTGACACTGGAGGTTTTAAATACTTATATTTCTTGCTGGTTTTGTCCTTATATGTGTTCATAGTGTGTGCCAATGTGCTGCTGGTTGTGGTTATCTGTGTGAACAGGAGCTTACATGAACCTATGTACCTTTTTCTGGTCAGCCTGTTTGTAAATGAACTGTATGGTAGTACAGGGTTGTTTCCATTCCTTCTGGTTCAGATCCTCTCTGACATTCACACTGTTTCTGCTCCCTTCTGTTTCCTGCAGATTTATTGTGCACACTCTTATGGAGCTGTTGAATATTTAAACTTAGCCATCATGTCTTATGACAGATATCTTGCTATCTGTTATCCTCTGCAATATCACACTCGTATGACATCTATAAAGATAGCCGTGCTTATTGCAGTAACATGGTTATATCCTTGTTTTGCAATGGTTGTTTTGCTGTCTTTGCGTTCTCCTTTACAGCTGTGTGGGAACGTCATTAACAAAGTTTACTGTGATACACACTCTGTTGTGAAGCTGGCCTGCTCTGACACTAATGCAATTAACATGTATGGCCTCATTGCCACTTTTAGCACAATCTCTGTTTCTTTACTGTTAATCCTTTTCTCTTACATGAGGATCCTTAAAGTGTGTTTTTCTGGTTCTAAGCAGACCAGACAGAAAGCTCTCAGTACCTGCACACCTCACCTCGCTTCCCTCTTGAACTTTTCTTTTGGAGCTTGCTTTGAAATATTACAGAGCAGGTTTAATATGAGCAGTTTGCCCAATATGTTGCGCATATTTTTGTCATTGTATTTTCTTACATGCCCGCCACTTTTCAACCCTGTAGTGTACGGCCTGCAAATGTCTAAAATCCGTGTCATATGTAAAGGTTTCATATCTAAAGCAGTCTATTAATATAAAGCAGTCAAACAGGGTTTTCTTATTTGTTGTTTTTTAAATAATCAGACTGTTTATTTTATTGTAAACAACTGCAGCACTGTGTATAATGTGACAAATACAGCTAATTAACTAGACTTTTCAACCTGTTTTTACTCTGTTAATACAGGAACAACACATCCACAATACTATTAATCTTACGTTTATAGAAATTTTAGTGTGCACCATGTCATGTCAGAATAAGCTTATTATAAAGTATTTTTTATTGGACATAGAGCTGTTAAAGATTTTATTATATATATATATATATATATATATATATATATATATATATATATAGTACAGGCCAAAAGTTTGGAACAACCTTCTCATTGAATGTGTTTCCTTTATTTTCATGAATATTTCAATTGTAGATTATCACTGAAGGCATCAAAACTATGAATGAACACATGTGGAATTATGTACTTAACAAAAACATGTGAAATAACTGAAAAGGTAAAAACGTATCTGATCAGCGTGTTAAATGTGACAGTAAACTGATTATCTTTGAGTCATGGACACAACAAGACATTTATGGACTTTGGAAACACTGAATAATAATCCACAGATTAATCAACTATAAATATAATTATTAGTTGCAGCCCTAGTTTACATTGATATTTAGCTATAACTTTTTAGAAGCATGTTTCCAGCTTGACTGTTATAAGACTCGTAATGGACCCCAGGGCCTCTATTTTCTTTAATCAAGATGTGTGTGCAACATGAAATCAAGGGTGCCATGCCAAAGCATTACTTAGCTTCAGATCAGGCAGGCTGCTGATCAAGCTTTCTTTAGTTCATCCATTGTAACCCATATGAGCAGCTGAGACCAAGATGTTCTCAAACCATTGATTGCTTATTATCTGCCAGAGTTTCTGTTGGTCATATTAGTAGTTGATGCTATTGAAAATGGGCACTTGAAAACATGAATTCGAAGAAAATCTGCACACGAATTTGCTCAGCAAGATATAGGAGAAGGACCTCGGATGTTTTTGATTAAATAATTAGTTTTGTTAATGTTAAGTCATTGTTGAATTGTTAAAGCATTAAGTATTATAGTTAGTATTATAGTATTATAGTTAGTATTATAGTATTATATTTAGTATTATAGTAGTACAAACGCTGCGGGGTAGACCAGTCGTGTTTAATGCTGTGTTCACACCAAACATAGAGTTAAATATTCATTCGATGCGACTACATTCAAAGTCATTGCAAAGACTTGAATATATGCTGTTGGAAAACCTGTCCACGCCCCCCGCAGGTGGACGGTGATATTGCAGTCTGATGTTGGTGAGTCAGCGGCTCTGCGCTTTGATGCCTGTTCTTATTCCATTCTTTATTCCGTCGCGGTTAATGTGACCATCCTCCACCTGCTCAACCCTGCTCTAATAACAGCTGTAGTGGCAAAGCGAGGACAACATCCAAGAGAAGATAATCCAGTTTTTGCCGCAAATCCAGTGGGCGGACCTCAGTCTCTGGAGGTTTGGCTCCCTTTCTTGCTCTATCTACTGTACACGCCGCCATTCTGGAGGAGAACCTTAAGGAGATGGAGCTTAAAGAGGTTTCGATGTAAGATAGAAGATGACTCGTGCTGACATTGAATGCCTAAATCTGGGAACCATATACTATGACCTTGCAGACACTGCAAGAAAAGTATGTCCAACCAGGACAGCTTGTTCATTCGGAGCTAGGCACCATTCTCAACAGCCAAGCACCTAAGTTTGGTGATTTCAATGCCTTCGACACCTTTGCACTATCAGTTCAGTCCTTGGTGGGAATGCTGAAGACCCTAGAAGGGTAAAATGGGTATGAGCTACCTTGTGGCTCGCACATGGACCAGCTCCTGAGCAAAATGCCCCCTGCTTATTGTGATGGCTTTGTTGAATACTGCCTGAGTCTCCTCATTCTGCAGACCTGTACAGAAATAACCTACACTCTTCCAGATCTAGAGACTTGGTTACAGGTTAAGTTACAAGCTAAGCGTATCTCCAGTCAAGCAGCATCCTTGTTCTAGAGTAAAGTACCCAAACCAGTCCACAAGGATCCAAGCACCACTCATTCTAAGATGAGACCATTGTCCATCTTCCTCAAAAAGATGAACAGGTAGACACATCAGAGCTGGTTAGACCCAAACACACAGATACACCTAAGGCGTTTTGCAACAATAAGGAGCACTACCTCAACTCCTGTGAAGATTTCCAGAAGTTGACCACCAGCCAGATCATCAAGTGGATTAAGGAGGGTAGAAGATGTTGGCGATGTAGTAGAGGCCATGCTGTGGACAGCTGCACCCTTAAGCGGCCTTGCAAAGTCTGTAAGGACACACCTCACAATCCTGCATGAGACAGTCCATGTGGTCCAGTTCTCCGTTCTCATGATCAGCCTACCACCTACTAGTATCCATTCAGACCGTTCCAAAAGTTCATGTTGAAGGTTATTGAAGTCCGTCTGTACAACGGCGACCATACGACGGATCAGAATGTAGCATTGTTCTCCCACCGGTGGTGCATCACTTGAAACTTCTTAGACATCCAGAGACTGTCCCCATGCGGACTGTTCATCAAAGGGTAACTCAGCTTGATGCTTCATCAGTTGTTTGTAGTTAATAAGTGTCCCCCATTCATGCACCTATGGACAGGTATCAGATCTCACATGCCTTCACTGCTGGTAGCGTGTGCCTTTCAGACTTTTCCTATCCGGTGGCTGCCCTGCAAAGGACATACAAGCACCTGAGAGAGCTCCCCCTAGCTCCATTTGATTGCTTTTCATTGGGTCTGATATGCCACACACACTACTTACACCCACTTAACCAGTGCATACCGGACGATCTGGTAGCCCCATTGCTGTGTGCAGTAAACTAGGCTAGGCTGAGCAACAAGGCCTACACCTGGCCACAGCACCATCTGAAGAGCTCCTCCGTAATGTTAAGCGCCTTTGGCAGCTGGACACACTTCTTTACAGTGCTAAGGTGGTCACCCGTTCCAAGCAGGATCAACAATCCCTCATCCTACTCCAAACAGCTACAATGTGGGTAGACATCAAGAGAACTCCCAAAGAAGCTGTACTACCTAGTCTTTGCAGCACAGAATGCATACTCACCAGAGAGCCTAAGAAAGCAGAGTCCTATTACGCCAAGATGAGGAAGCAAAACAGACTGGATACGTGGCTAAGATCTCTTCAGACCAAGCCAACCAATCCACCAGGTCCTGGTTTATTCCCCACCATATGGTCCACGACAACGTCAAGGACAGGATCGTCTTTAACGGCTCATACCAATACTAGGGACAGTCGCTAAAGGAATTACTCCCGCCAGGACCTACCTTAGGACCGTCCATTCTTGGTGTTCTTCTATGGTTCCAGCAGCACTTGGTTGGAGTGAGTGACATAAAGAATATGTTTCACCACATCTGCCTGCTGCCCAACAACCAGCTTCTGTAGTGGTTCCACAAGTGGAACAAGAGCCATCCATTTATTGCATGTACTGCAAGCAGACCTACAATACACGCCAAAAGTTTGGACCCACCTTCTCATTGAATGCGTTTCCTTAATTTTTCTGACTATTTACATTGTAGATTATCACTGAAGACATCAAAACTATGAATCAACACATGAGGAATTATGGTAGAAATACCTGAAAACATGTCTTATATTCTAGTTTCTTCAAAGTCCCCCCCCCTTGCTCTGATTACTGCGTTGCACACTCTTGGCATTCTCTTGATGAGCTTCAAGAGGTCGTCATCTGAAATGGTTTCCCAACAGTCTTGAAGGAGTTCCCACAGATGCTCAGCACTTGTCGGTCCTTTGCCTTCACTCTGCGGTCCAGCTCCCCCCAAACCATCTGGATTGGGTTCAGGTCCGGTGACTGTGGAGGCGCAGCACTACATCACTCTCCTTCCTGGTCAAATAGTCCTTACAAAGCCTGGAGGGGTGTTTGGGGTCATGATGGTCCAACTAAACACAAACCGGATGGGATGGCATGCCGCTGCAGGATGCTGTGGTAGCCATGCTGGTTTAGTATGCCTTCAATTTGGAATAAATTCCCAACAGTGTCACCAGAAAAGCCCCCACACACCATCACACCTCCTCCTCCATGCTTCACGGTGGGAACGAGGCATGTAGAATCCATCTGTCACCTTTTCTCCGTCATACAAAGACATGGCGGTTGTAACCAAAGATCTCCAACTTGGACTCATCAGACCAAGGCCCAGATTTCCACTGGTCTAATGTCCATTCCTTGTGTTTCCTGGCCCAAACAGATCTCTTCTGCTTGTTGCCTTTCCTTAGCAGTGGTTTCCTGGCTGCTATTGGACCATGAAGGCCTGATCCAGTCTCCTCTTAACAGTTGTTCTAGAGATGTGTCTGCTGCTAGGACTCTGTGTGGTATTCATCTGCTCTCTAATCTGAGCTGTTGGTAACTTGTGATTGGGGCTGGGGACTCAGATGAACTTTTCCTCGGCAGCAGAGGGGACTCTGGGTCTTCCTTTACCGGGGGGGGGGTCCTCATGTGAGCCAGTTTCGTTGTAGCGCTCGATGGTTTTTGCAACTGCACCTGGGGACACATTCAAAGTTTTCGCAATTTTTTGGACCAACTGCCCTTCATTTCTTAAAGTAATGATGGCCGCTCGTTTCTCTTCTCTTAGCTAATTGGTTCTTGCCATAATATGAATTCTACCAGTCGTCCAATAGGCTGTCGGCTGTCTATCAACCTGACTTCTGCACAACACAACTGATGGTCCCAACTCCAATATTAAGGCAAATTTTATAACTCCCAGTTTTTGCAAAATACAAGGAAAGTCAGTGGCACTAATATGTGGAATAAACTTATTATAATGTCTAAACATATTCCAATTCAATCAGATTTGTAAAGAAATGATGTTCCAGAAATGCAGTTAACCCTCTGAAACCGAGAGACTCGCCCACAAGCCTAAACAGCACCTCTGATTCAGAGGTTCAATCATTTAACAACCATAACACATAGAAACTCACCGAAAATTGTGGCTAAAAGCTAAAGAGTTAGCGGTTACGGCGGTCTTTTCCAGGTCCTTCTAGCCTCTACAGGTGATTTTCTATCCAGCCTGGAACTTCTGCCTTTTTCGGGGTTTGTTGAGCATTAAGTCCACACCGTTACATCCAAGATTTATCCACTTTATGTCCATAATTCATTGCGTTTTCGCTCAATTCTGCCGCTAGCGCCGTCTCCCCTTTGTGTACGGAAGTCAAGGATTCCATATATGAGATGCATGCCCATATAGGGAGACAACGTCACCCACCTGTATGGAAGGCCAATAGACTGTATGGAAGGCCAATAGACGGTATGGAAGGCCAATAGGCTGTATGGAAGGCCAATAGGCTGTATGGAAGGCCAAAAAGCTGTATGGAAGGCCAATAGACTGTATGGAAGGCCAATAGACTGTATGGAAGGCCAATAGGCGAACTGTTTTAGACACACAATTGCTCGTGTAGCATTGCTGTGGGTGTAATATCAATAAATATGACAGTATTATGTTGATTATTGGAATAAGTAAATGTCATGAGGGCAAAAGCGTCTGGACTTTCTTTGAAAAAATTTATGTATTTTGTCATCTGTATAAGTTATAATGATTATTTCTTCACAGTGTGACTCCCAAGACATATGAGAAGACTTAGACTTAGACTTAGACTTCTCTTTATTAATCCTTTTGGGATGACTCCCGCAAGGAAATTGAAATTTCCAGTAGCAGTTTTTGCAGGAAAAAAGGAATAAGATAGCTAAAAAAGACAGTATGAAGACAACAAAATAACAATAGTAATAATAACAACAACAATAAGAACATTTGTCAAATAAACAAGAAAAGACCATAAATTATTATTAAAGTGTCAAGTGTTGAGTCCAGTGTTAAAGTGACCAGGTGTAAATTTAAGTCCAGGTGTGCACGTATGTATGTATGTATGTATGTATGTATGTATTGTCCTCTCTGCCCTATTTCCTCCTCCCCCCTAGTGAGGAGTTGTATAGCTTGATGGCATGAGGGACAAAGGAGTCCTTGAGTCTGTTGGTCCGACACTTGGGAAGGAGCAGCCTTCCACTGAACCGGCTCCTCTGGGTGCTGATGACGGTGTGCAGGGGGTGGCTGGCATTGTCAATAATGTCCAGCAGTTTGTCCAGTGTCCTCCTCTCTGCCACCGTCACCAGTGAGTCCAGCTTCATGCCGACCACAGAGCCTGCCCGCCTGATCAGTTTATCCAGCCTGTGGGTGTCCTTCTTGGATATGCTGCCCCCCCAGCACACCACAGTGTAGAAGAGGACACTGGTGACCACAGACTGGTAAAACATCATCAGCAGTTGCTGCAGATGTTAAAGGACCGCAGTCTCCTCAGGAAGTACAGCCTGCTCTGTGTCTTCCTGTACAGGTGGCTGGTGTGTGTTGTCCAGTCCAGTTTGCTGTCCAGCCACAGTCCGAGGTATTTGTATGATTCAACTGCCTCCACCTCAACTCCCTCTAGCAGGACCGGTCGTGGTCTTGGTCCGGACCTCCCAAAGTCAACGACCAGCTCCTTCGTCTTAGAGGTGTTGAGCTGTAGGCAGTTGGTGCGACACCAGAGAGAGGGGCAAGGGCTGGTTAAACCTGTTGAAAAAGTTATTCAGCTCCTTGGCCCTCTCCATTGTCCCCCCTGTAGGTCTGGTCTTTGTGTTGTGACCTGTGATGGTCCTCACACCTTCCCAGACCTCCCTCATGTTGTTTTCCCTCAGCTTCTGCTCCACCTTTCTCCTGTAGCTGTCCTTAGCTTCTGCTCCACCTTCATCCTGTAGCTGTCCTTAGCTTCCCTCACACAGTGTTTCACCTCCCGCTGTGCTGCCTTCATGGCCTCCCTGTCTCTGCTCCTGAAGGCAGCCTTCTTTTTGTTGAGGACAGCCTTGACCTCCTGTGTTACCCATGGCTTGTTATTAGGATAACAGCGGACAGTCTTGGTGGGGGAGACCACGTCTGCACAAAAGTTCAGGTAGTCCGTCAGACAGTGTGTCATCCCCTCTATGTCCTCACCATGCGGGTTGATCAGCACGTCCCAGACTGTGGTGTTGTAGCAGTCTCTCCGGGCACTTTCCATCTCAGGGGACCACCTCCTGCTGGTGCGAGTTGTCACTGGCAGTTTTTGGACCAGGGGGGTGTACAGTGGCTGTAGATGAACCAGGTTGTGATCAGACTTCCCCAGTGGGGGGAGGGGAGTCGCTCTGTATGCATCGCTCACATTAGCATACAGGAAATCAATTGTCCTGTTGTTTCTGGTAGGACAGTCTACAACTTGGTGAAAAACGGCCAAAGTAGAGTCCAAAGTTGCATGGTTAAAGTCCCCCGAGATGATCATGAAGGCCTCAGGGTGCTGTGTCTGCAGCGCTGCTGTGACGGAGTGGATCTTCTCACAGGCAGCGGCTGCGTCCGCTCTCGGAGGAATGTAAACACAGAGCGTTATCACGTGGCTGAACTCCCTCGGCAGATAGTATGGCCGCAGGCTAACGGCTAGCAGCTCCTGGAAGTGTTTTAGAGGTTTTACTGCTCTGTGTGTGATACCAATACATATCTGGAAGATTCATGTTCCGATTTGTTTATTCATTTGTCTTTAAGGTCATACAACCATTTTGAACATGCAAGTGACCTCACTGCAACCCAAATATTCTAATAATCCAGTTTGTCCTGAAAAAAAATGATGTTCATATCTTGACTGTAGACAACAGGGTTGGTGTTTTACAAGTTTTTTTATAAAATAAATCCAGACAGACAATGAACTGTAAAAATGGCCTCAGGGCTCAGAGGGTTAAATTAATAACTTGGGCTCATATTGAATATATTGTAGTATGTGTATAAATATTGTTGTGTATGGGTATTAAAGACAGATTGTTGTTAACAAAGAAAGTGTTTCTGAACATCAATGACATTCAAAACGGTGATAACTGAAACAGAAATACAACACACCGTGCAGTGTGAGTACACATATGTACTGCAAGCAGACCTAAGTAGTTCACAGGTCAGGACGTCTGCCTCTGCACCACCAAAGTCAACATAAAATTACTATAATATATACACATATAAAACTGTTGTCAAAACCCATCAACACACTTGCAAACGGCATCTTGGAAGTTTGTGAGGTGATGTAACCAAGTGGTGTCCCCTTTCATGGGGGAGGGGGGGTTCACCCCTAGCCCTTACTCCTTGGTTTCAAGGGCCAAGGACTAGGGGTAGCACAAAGAAGTTAGGGGTAGGACAAAGGGGTTAGGGGTAAGAAGTCTCCCCCTGCTGGAGATCAGATATAATGCAGCTTTAAGGAGTCCCCCTGCAGGAGATCAGATATAATGCTGCTTTAAGGAGTCCCCCTGCAGGAGATCAGATATAATGCAGCTTTAAGGAGTCCCCCCCCCCCTGCTGGAGATCAGATATAATGCAGCTTTAAGGAGTCCCCCTGCAGGAGATCAGATATAATGCAGCTTTAAGGAGTCCCCCTGCTGGAGATCAGATATAATGCAGCTTTAAGGAGCCCCCCTGCAGGAGATCAGATATAATGCAGCTTTAAGGAGTCCCCCCCCTGCAGGAGATCAGATATAATGCAGCTTTAAGGCTCTTCCACATTTGCAGCACGTTGCCAAACTGGATATTATACATTGTAGGTTAGTAGTTGCGATTAGGTCGCCAGGGAGACCCTGTCCAATATGGGAATGAAATCCTGAGACTTGCTAGAGTCAGGGAGCTCCGTTGTCCCAGTCAGTCTTTTTCACGTCTGTTCCAAACTGTTTGATAGTATCAAAAGGTAAGTTTGAAGTCTTGCTATTTAAATCAAGTCCTATTTAAATCCGGTGTTCTTTATGATTAATTGTTGCTGTGCAAAACAGAAATGTGTTATTTGTTTCAAGCATCACTTAGAAACCAGCAGCTACCCGTTGCCACAACGATCAGGTGCTCTGATAATGAGGTCCGACCGCTGCTGGGGGGGCGTCTGCTCACTGGAAAAGGTTAAAAGATGCAGAGCAGAGGTTTGAGCTCAGTTAGACTGGACTCCCAGTCCCACTGAAGCAGATGGATGTCAGCATTCTCACAATGCCATCACCTGTTGGGTAATGTCTCACCTTTAGTATTACAGCAGACTCTTGGTGAATGGGATGTTGGAGGAAGTCATTCTCTCCTGTTTGTTGATTGAATGCTGTTTGTGATCAATGTCTTATCTGGACAGTCTGAAGAAAGCTTTAAATGTTCCACTAACCTTTCAGAAATCCTTTCTTGAAATGTAAAATCTTGCAAAATGTTATATATCTTTTTGTTTTTCAAAGTCAGGAGGATCATGGTAAATGCTTCGCAGGTTTTAATGTTCACACTAAGTGCATATTCTGACATTGGTGTTCTCAAATATTTATATTTTCTCATTATCATATATGTATATCTGTTAATTATCTGTGCCAATGTGCTGCTGGTTGTGGTTATCTGTGTGAACAGGAGCTTACATGAACCTATGTACCTTTTTCTGGTCAGCCTGTTTGTAAATGAACTGTATGGTAGTACAGGGTTGTTTCCATTCCTTCTGGTTCAGATCCTCTCTGACATTCACACTGTTTCTGCTCCCTTCTGCTTCCTGCAGATCTTCTGTTTGTATACTTATGCAGCTGTACAATTTCATAATTTATCCATCATGTCTTATGACAGATATCTTGCTATCTGTTATCCTCTTCAATATCACTCACGTATGACATCTAACAAGGTTGCCGTGCTTATTGCTCTAACATGGTTTTTACCATTTTTTGGAGTTGGAGTTATAATATCTTTAAGTGTTCCTTTACAGCTGTGTGGGAACATCATTAACACAATTTACTGTGATAACTATGCTATTGTCAAACTGGCCTGCTCTGACACTAGTGTCAATAACATTTATGGACTCATTTACATTTGTCTTTTAGTCTTTGTTCCTCTAATTTTAATCCTCTACACCTACATGAGGATCCTTAAAGTGTGTTTTTCTGGTTCTAAAGAGACGAGACAGAAAGCTGTCAGTACCTGCACACCTCACCTTGCTTCCACAATCAACTTCTTCATGGGTTCTTTATTTCAAATATTACAAAGCAGGTTTGATATGAGCGGTGTACCCATGATGATGCGTATTTTTTTGTCATTATACTTTCTGCTCTGCCAACCGCTCTTTAACCCTTTAATGTATGGACTGCAAATGACTAAAATACGTAGCCTGTGTAAAAGTCTTATCTTTGGTTGTTAGAGAAATCGTGCTTAGAACGGTCGTTGCTTCAGTTTCTTTGTTAAATCATTTGCATCCAAGCTGCTGGTTTGTTATTTCTGTCCCTCATGTGTTAACCCTGAAAGCAGAGTGACCTTGCAAAGAGCCCAGGACGTGTCCCTGAAGGCAGACCGCATACTGTGGAGGAGATGCCGGGCCAGAGATAAGAAGGAAAGCTCCTGATTCCATCAACTGAATAACTAACTCGACTCCCAACTCCTTTAAAAAGACTCTGTTGTGAACAATCTTCAGTTATCTTTCTGTCTTTGCTGTAAAACTGATTCTGTTTGCAAGTAAAATGATCTTTGAGACAACTCCAGTGATTTGGTCCATTCTTTGAGAAATAATTATCTTAACATTGGTAAAACATAAACTAAGGCTTAAAAGTCGATACTTTAGTTTATAAATTAGGTAGAAACTAGAAATAAGCCCCCCCATTCTGACATCTCTCCATTTGTGCATGAACAGGTCCTGAGCATGTGTGTGTGTGTGTGTGTGTGTGTAAATTGTAATTTCCCCACTGGGGATCAATAAACAGTATAAATTACTAAAAATGATTATCATTAAATAATGGCCATCTGGGAGATGTTGAGTTGTGAGAACCATTGGAGAAACAGGCAGGTGTGTTGTTGAGTGACAGGCTAATGATACCTCACCTTTTACCATCGCAACCCCCCCCCCCCTCTGGAACTCCCTGCGACGGTGAAGAGAAAGGTATCATTAGCTCTGGAAGTCACCGCCCATACAGACATGTTCAGATTCCTCATGAAAGCCTTGAGATGAAATTTTTAAATATAAATTACATTTGAGAATTTAACTTCTGGAATATTAAAAGAAGTGAGATGAACAAACAAAGAAAGCGTATCTTTTAAAGAGATTATTTCTTTGTAATAATAATATAATAGTTTTTTATCTGTGTGAAGGTGGGGGGCTTTCACATCCGATTCTGGAGTAATAATTGAGAGTATACTTGACCCCAAAGTGCAGTTGGTCCCACGGTGGGCCGCTGCTGCAAAATGTTTTTAACAGAAACTCTGAACTATGTTACGGGGGAAGGACGGACCCAGGCGCACGACTCACGGGAAAGATGTTTATTAGGAGAGAAGGGGAGAGAGTAACGGGAAGGTGGAGGCAGGGAGCCTAGGGGTGGAGTAGCCGAAGGGTTGGCAGGGTTGGGGAACCAGAAGGGAAGGGTGAGGATGGAGTCCAGGAGGGGACCGGGAGCGAGGGCCGAGGAGGAGGAAGACACCGGCGCAGAGGATGGCGAGGCGGGGAGTCTGAGAAGGCTGAGGGCTGGGGAGAGAACCGCGGGGTTGGATGCAGGTGTGGCACGGATGAAGGCAGGGGTGGAGATGATGAGGGGGGACGCCGAAGGAGGAGGAGAACCGGGGGGGGGGAGATCCGAAGCCAGCTGACCGGAGTGAACTGAAAGAGAGGATGCAAAAGGGGTAAGTACATGCAAGGACACACAAGGAGACAGGGTAGCGTTTAGCGGAAAAATGTTTGGCTCTGAAAGGTTCACCCAGGTAGATGAGTCAACGTTCAGGTGAAGAGTGAGTGGAGAGCCGGGGTAGATATACTGTGGTTGAGGGTAATTGGCAGGCAGGTGTGAGCGGCAGGAACTGGTGTGGACTGGCAGGTGTGGCGGAGACGATTGATGATTGCAGGCAGGAGACAGGTGTGGGTAATCAGCTGGCTTCGGAGGAGACGGGAGGAGAGAAACCAAAAAACAAAAACCAAACAGAGGACAGGGCCGGGAAACAATAACAAAGGTGCGAAAAAAATGAGCAATAAATAATAAACAGAACAGACTCACGGCCAGCCGGTCCCCACCGCAACAAACTAAGCATGATGTACTTCGTTTTAATTTAATAAATCAACCCTTTGTGTTGTTATTGCCGTGTTCCAGTCACTGTTGGTACATGTTTTAAAGGTAAAATATGTCCATCAATCCATCTTCATGTGCTTATCTGGGGTCAGGTCAGGATTCCCGCAGGGGAGCCCAATCTTTCCCGAGCAACATCAACCAGCTATACTAGACATGGCTGTAGATAACCATGCATCCATTCATCCATCTTCGTCCCCTTATCCGGTATCGGGTCTAGGGGGCAGCAGCTCCAGCAGGGGAGCCCAATTTTTCCCAAGCCACATCAACCAGCTCCGACTTGGGAGTCCCGAGGCGTTCCCAGGCCAGGTTGGAGATATAATCTCTCCACCTAGTCCTGGGTCTTCCCCGAGGCCTCCTCCCAACTGGACGTGCCTGGAACACCTCCCTAGGGGGGCCCCCAGGAGGCATCCTCACCAGATGCCCGAACCACCTCAACTGGCTCCTTTCGACGTGAAGGAGCAGCGGCTCTACTCCGAGCTCCTCTCGGATGACTGAGCTTCTCACCCGATCTCTAAGGGAGACGCCAGCCCCCCTCCTGTGGAAACCCAGTTGGGCCGCTTGTACCCTGGATCTCGTTCTTTCAGTCATGACCCAGCCTTCATGACCATAGGTGAGGGTAGGAACGAACACTGACCGGTAGATCCAGAGCTTTTCCTTCTGGCTCAGCTCTTTTCGTCACAACGGTGCGATAAACGGAATGTAATACCCCCCCGCTGCGCCGATCCTCCGACCAATCTCACACTCCATGGTCCCCTCACTTGTAAACAAGACCTCAAGGTATATAAACTCCTTCACTTGGGGTAAGGACTCATTCCCTACCTGAAGAAAGCACTCCATCGGTTTCCTGCTGAGAACCATGGCCTCAGATTTAGAGGCGCTGATCCTCATCCCAGACGCTTCACACTCGGCTGCAAATCAATCTAGTGAGTCCTGAAGGTCACAGGCCGATGACGCCATCAGGACCACATCATCTGCAAAAAGCAGCGATGAGATCCTGAGCCCACCAAACTGCAACCCCTCCCCACCCGACTACACTTTGATATCCTGTCCATAAATATTACAAACAGGATTGGTGACAAAGCGCAGCCCTGGTGGAGGTTAACCCTCACCTGGAACGAGTCCGACTTACTGCCGAGAACCCGGACACAGCTCTCGCTTTGGTCATACAGAGATTGGATGGCCCTGAAGAGGGACCCCCTCACCCCATACGCCCGCAGCACCTCCCACATTCTCTCCCGGGGGACCCGCCTTCTCCACATCCACAAAACACATGTAGACTGGTTGGACATACTCCCAGGCTCCTTCCAGGATCCTTGCGAGAGTGAAGATCTGATCCGTTGTTCCACAACCAGAACGGAATCCGCATTGTTCCTCTTCAATCCGAGGTTCGACTATCGGCCGAACCCTCCTTTCCAGCACCTTGGAGTAGACTTTACCAGGGAGGCAGAGAAGTGTGATACCCCTGTAATTGGCACACACCCTCTGGTCCCCCTTTTTGAAGAGGGGAACGACCACCCCAGTCTGCCACTACTTAGGCACCGTCCCAGACTTCCACGCAATGTTGAAGAGGCGTGTCAACCAAGACATCCCCTCCACACCCAGAGCTTTCAGCATTTCTGGACGGATCTCATCAATCTCTGGGGCTTTGCCACTGTGGAGTTGTTTGACTACCTCAGCGACTTCCATCAGGGAACCACAGTTACCGCCCCTTGAGTGCTTTCCAGAAGCACCTTGGTGCCGACCAAAGGTCCTTCTCCATGTCTTCTCTGAACTTCTCTAACACCCGCTGCTTAGCCTCTTTCACAGCAGAGGCTGCAGCCCTTCGGGCCCGTCGGTACCCTGCAACTGCCTCCGGAGTTGTCTGGGATAATATGTCCTGGAAAGACTCCTTCAGTCGGATGGCTTCCATGACCACCGGTGTCCACCAGGGTGTTTATGGGTTACTGCGCCCTGAGGAACCTAAGACCCTAAGACCACAGATCCCTGCCGCAGTTTCAGAAATGGAAACATTGAACATTGTTTCACAAGGGCCCCCAGCCTCCACAGGGATTCCCGAAAAGCTCTGCCGGAGGTGTGAGTTAAAAGTCCGTCGGACAGGGGCCTCCTCCAGACGTTCCCAATTTACCCGCACTACCCGCTTGGGCTTAGCAGGTCTTTCCACAGTCTTCCCCCACCCCCTGACCCAACTCACCACCAGATGGTGATCAGTTGACAGCTCCGCCCCTCTCTTCACCTGAGTGTCCAAAACATCCGGCCTCAGATCAGATGAAACAATTATAAAATTGATCATTGACCTTTGGCCTAGGGTGCTCTGGTACCACGTACATTTATGAGCATCCCTATGTTGGAACATGGTGTTTGTTATAGACAATCCTGACTAGCACAGAAGTCCAACAACAGACAACCACTCTGGTTTAGATCATGGAGGCCGTTCCTCCCAATCACGCCTCTCCAAATATCTCCGTCATTGCCCACGTGTGCGTTGACGTCCCCCAGCAGAACTATGGAGTCCCCTACTGGAGCCCCATTCAGGACTCCAAGGTCTCCAAGAAGGCCAAATACTCCAAACTCTTGCTTGGTGCATATGCACAAACAACAGTCAGAGTTTTCTCCCCATCACCCGCAAGTGTAAGGAGGCGACCCTCTCGTCCACCGGGGTAAACTCCAATGCAGTGGCGCTCAGCCGGGGGCCTGTGAGTATCCCCACACCTGCCTGGCGCCTCACACCCTGGGCAACTCTGGAGTAGGACAGAGTCTAACCCCTATCCAGGAGTATGGTTCCAGAACCGAGACTGTGCGTAGAGGCAAGCCCCACCAGATCTAACTGGTAGCGCTCCACCTCCCGCACAAGTTCTGGCTCCTTCCTCCCACAGAGAGGTGACATTCCAGTTCACCAGAGCCAGCCTCTGCTGCCTGGGTCTGGTCTGTCAAAGCCCCTGACCTTCACTGCCTCCCATATGGCAGCGCACCCGACTCCATTGGTTCCTCCCTCAGGTGATGGGCCCATGGGCTGGAGGGAGAGGTGCCACGTAGCCATTTTGTGCTAGGAAGGGATCAAGGGACCAAGCCCGGCCGGGCTCCGTGGCAAACCCGGCCAGCAGGTGCTTGCTGACGGGCCCCGGACTTCCACCGGGCAGGGTCCCTCGATCCCTTCCTTTCTTTTCCATAGGGTTTTTTAACCATTCTTTATCTGGCCCCTCCCCTGGCCAGAATATCATAGTTCATAAAAATGACAATACAGACATTTCATATACACGACATGTGTATCTCTGCTGACCCGCCGTTCGACCCGTGCTGGACCCATTCATAATGAATCAGCCGTCTCTCTGTGAGGACGTCCATCGCACTTCCCCTCTCTCCCTAGATACATAAAAAAAAATCCTAGGCTATTTATTTCAGATTGCTAATTTTCATTTACATGTGTTGCAGCTGTTTGTCTAACCTTCGTTGCCAAAAGGTAGGAAAGTCCAATTTCTAATAGTTTTCAGAAATATAAACAACCATGTGAGTACAGATTGGTGAGAACTTTTACATTTGTTTATTTGTTAGGGAAATTCATGAATTCCATTTCACTGTTTTTGATAATATTGGAAACAGTTTGCATAAAAAGCGATATTATAATGAGTTGTACTCTCCCACGAGAGACCATGGAGCCATCTGGCTATCTAGTCTGAAGGTGAGAGCAGGACATGCTCTCCCTGACCAGATAACGGAGACGTCATCTAACCTGATGAGATGACAACGGACCACATTGATTATTGCATTTCGCTCATAAATAAGACCATGTTGAGGGGCTTCCAGGGAGACATGTTCTGCTATGTTGTAGTGCTGAAAACTGGCTCCTTGGAGCAGATTAGAGATAGAAACAGGCGCCTGATCATGCAATGCTTTATATGTAAGAACCAGAACTTTAAACTGGATCCTGAACTTGATGGGAAGCCAATGTAACGATGATAAGACAGGAGAGATGTGGGACATCCTGCTGGACCTGGTGACCAGCCTGGCACCAGGGTTCTGGACTAGGTTTAGAAGGTCTGGGAGGACTTGCTGAGATGGGTGAAAATGGAGTTGCAGTAACTTTAAGTTTAGCAATGATTCTCAGCTGAAAGAAAGGTGCGGGTTAGTGATTTCTTAATGGAAGAAAAACATTTAAGCAGCACTGACACTTTTTTAGTCTCTTCCAGATTACAAGAAACACACAGCTGGATGCACCTCTAACTCAGAGGCCATGGTTCTCAGCAGGAAACCGATGGAGTGCCTTCTTCAGGTAGGGACTGAGTCCTTACACCAAGTGAAGGAGTTTAAATACCTTGGGGTCTTGTTCGCGAGTGAGGGGACCATGGATCGGGAGATTGGTTGGAGAATCGGAGGAGAGGGTGGGTGTTACATTCAGTTTATCGCACCGTTGTGACAAAAAGAGAGCTGAGCCAGAAGGCAAAGCCAGTTGCCAGTTGAGCCAGCTGCTCCTTCACGTCGAAAGGAGCCAGTTGAGGTGGTTCGGGCATCTGGTAAGGATGTCTCCTGGGCGCGTCCCTAGGGAGGTGGTCCAGGCCCGTCCGGCTGGGAGGAGGCCCCGGGGAAGACCCAGGTCTAGGTAGAGAGATTATATCTCCAACCTGGCCTGGGAACGCCTCGGGATCCCCCAGTCAGAGCTGGTTGATGTGGCTCGGGAAAGGAAATTTTGGGGATGCTGCCCCCGCAACCCGATACCGGATAAGCAGATAAAGATGGATGGATGGACAGCTAGATGTTATCAACATAGAAATGATAACAGATATTTCCAAATAGCCTAATTATGTAGCCTAGGGGAAGTATATACAACGCAAATGAAATTGGACCTAACACAGAGACCTGCGGCACCCCACAAGAAAAGGCAGCAGTTTCAGAGAAATAGGGACCAAGTGACACAGAAAAACCTCCATCTGAAAGATAAGAGGAGAACCAGTCCAGGGTCCCAGAGATCCCAACCCAGTGCTTAAGTCTTCAAGCTGCGCTAAGGTCCAGCAAGACCACAACGGAACATTTACCCACATCTGAAGACATCGTTAAAGCAACCCTAGAGCACTTTTCCTGCTTCGTCCCCCTACAGGTTGTCCATTACATGACATTGTCCAGTTCAGTCTAAGTATAGATCTGCTACCCAATCTGCTAACCCTGCAGAATGTAATGTAATGTAGTGTATTGGATAATTCCACTTTCACCCTTTAGGGAAAGTGTTGCTTTAAATCATTGGACACTATATGAAGAGTGTTTCTGATGGAAGCCAGATTGAAATGTTAGAGATCAATAATGGATTGTCCATAATGAACACTGCACCGTTTGAACATAATGCTCAGAAGTGCGTGTGGAACCAGAGCAGCTTAGGTTGGTGAATGGCGGACCCAAAACGCAGAGGCGGAAACTGAGGATAGTTATAATGATTTAATGAAATGTAGCACCCCCTGGTGGTGAAACGTGGCTGTTCCTGATGCTGGATCTGGTTTATCATACAACACGGGACAGGACAGAAGCTCAGCAGAGACCCTGCATCTAGGTCCCGACTCGTGATTATTTTCATTGTGGATTATTCTGTTTATTATTTCTTTAATTAATCGATTTGTCTATAAAGTCATAAAAAGTGAAAAACATGGATCAGGCCCAAAATCCCAAGACGTCGTCCTCAAATGTCTCGTTTGGACATTCTTCAGTTTAGCGTCACAGAGGAGTGAAGAAACTCACTCAACACGACTCATCTAGGGACTCTGGATCTTATTTTCCATTAAAAACAACTCAAAACGATTTATTATCACAATAGTTGGCGATTCATTTAATACGAGAGATTATCTGAATAATCTTTGCAGATTTATTCTGCAACAAGATTTCTGGTTTTAAATCTACGGCCATTTGTTCCCAGACAGAGTTTCTAACATGGAGCTTTAAAGTTGAGACAATGCTAATTAATTGTGTAAGGTGAGTTTGATGTGTGAGTGATGCAACCTCTCCAGGTGTTAGGAGACGTTACATCAGCTCACTGATGAAGTCACTCAGGTCAAAGGTCATTTCAGCCTGTCAACACCTCTGGTCCCTCAGGTCAAAGGTCATTTCAGCCTGTCAACACCTCTGGTCCCTGAGGTCTCTTCACACTCGCCACAGTTTCCACTCATTCCCTCTGAAGCTCATTACAATCAGAGCTGTTGACCAGGGGGACCAATCAGCACGCTCCTCAGAGACTGGGGGGGTAATGATCTCCCATCACAACACAGAGACTGGGGGTAATGACCTCCCATCACAACACAGAGACTGGGGGGGGTAATGACCTCCCATCAGACCGCTCTGTCACAACATCAGGATGGACAGACACATTAAGAAGATATATTACTTTTTGTTTATTTGAATTGTAATATTCATATTTAAGTGGAGAATCAGAGGTCACTGTTGGGTTGAGAAGTGTGGCCAGACCACCAGGGACTGGTCCACGCCACTCGTCGGCCCCTTTCACACAGAACCTCTCAGGTGGGTCCACGGTTGCTGGAACACATTTACACATTTGATTATAATTCATAGTAGGAGTAGAGCAGATGTGTCAAACCCAAGGCCCGAGGGCCAAACCTGGTCCCTCTCACATTTTGCCGGTCTTTTATTATTTATTTTATCCGGTCTGCATATAAGATAAGATAAAACCTTTATTTTTCCCACAGTGTTGGAAATTGCAGAAATCAAATATCAATTTAGGTTCCCTTTAAAGTTTGGCCGGCCTGGATGAGCCAAACCAAAAAGACGGGAGACTGTTTTCAAACTGTAATGATGCAAAACTCAAAGAATTTGGAAGGTCTGACAACTGTGAGTCTGATAAATGTGGACCAAACTGTAATAGAGAATATATGTGGTAGGGGGGGCCTCTTCACCTTTCTGGGCACTGCCAGGTGCTCTTGAGCAAGGCATTGAAACCCCCAGTGCTCCGAGCGCTGATCCAGCACTAGCAGCCCCCCCACTCTGACATCTCTCCATTAGTGCATGTATAGGTCCTGAGCATGTGTGTGTGTGTGTGTGTGTGTGTGTGTGTGTGTGTGTGTGTGTGTGTGTAGTGATTACTAACAAAACAGATGTAAATCCTAATTCCCCCCTGGGGATCAATAAACACTATCAATCTTTAATGTGTCATGTAGAAATGAGATCATCTCGTTGAAGATGCGGATCCATTTCTCTGGTTTAGCATCTTTCCTCCATTGACCAGCAGTGGGCAGCAACCAGAGGCTCCTCTGAGAGAGACTCCAGCTCTCTAACGGATAAAAGGAGAAGCAGCGTCTCAGCTGAGCCCAGGAGGGACCCGAGGCCAGGACCCTCCCCACGTCTTCCTCTGGACTGACCTGGTCCATGGTTGACTGTTGTCCTCCAGAGTGATTCCAGGTGGTTCTGTGTGACGGGGGACACACTGTGTAAGGGTAATTGATCGCACTGTTACTTGAACTCTTTGGTATATCTTCTGTCCATGTCATGTGTCCTAAGCTTTTCTGATCTGATTTCTAATGTTATTTATATGTATTTATTAACTTAAGTAGAAGTCCCACTGAGGTGCACTGACTTCTTCTTTTCTGTGCGGGGAACACGTGGCCTGTTTCTGAGGTTGAAAGAAACTTTTCCAAATTTCTATCACACAGTGTTGATGAGTTTGTGTGTGGAACATTCTGGTTATTGATCGCTTTGCAAGCACAAAGGAGGACCATGATGAACTCTTCATATGTTTCATATTTCACACTTTCTGCCTATTTTGACACCGGAGGTTTTAAATACTTATATTTCTTGCTGGTTTTGTCCTTATATGTGTTCATAGTGTGTGCCAATGTGCTGCTGGTTGTGGTTATCTGTGTGAACAGGAGCTTACATGAACCTATGTACCTTTTTCTGGTCAGCCTGTTTGTAAATGAACTGTATGGTAGTACAGGGTTGTTTCCATTCCTTCTGGTTCAGATCCTCTCTGACATTCACACTGTTTCTGCTCCCTTCTGCTTCCTGCAGATCTTCTGTGTGTATACTTATGTGTGTGTAGAGTTTTCTAACCTAGCCGTCATGTCTTATGACAGATATCTTGCCATCTGTTGTCCTCTGCAGTATCACGCCCGTATGACGACTGGGAAGCTTGCCGTGCTGGTTGCCGTACCGTGGCTGTACTCTTTCCTCACCATTGTTGTTTTGCTATCGTTGATTGTTCCTCTACAGCTGTGTGGGAACATCATCGACAAAGTTTACTGCAACAACTACTCTATTGTGAAGCTGGCGTGCTCGGACACAACAGCCAATAACATTTATGGACTCATTCTCACTTTTCTCACAGTCTTTGTTCCTGTCATCATCATCTTTTCCACCTACATGATGATCCTTAAAGTGTGTTTTTCTGGCTCTAAGCAGACGAGACAGAAAGCCGTCAGCACCTGCACACCTCACCTCGCTTCTCTCATCAACTTCTCTTTCGGGGTTTGCTTTGAGATATTACAGAGCAGGTACGTCACGCACAGTGTGCACAGCACAGTGAAAACTCTTCTCTCGTTGTACTATCTGACATGCCAGCCGCTCTTTAACCCCGTGATGTACGGACTGAAAATGTCCAAAATCTACGAGGTATGTAGACGCCTGCTGTTAAAGTGTGGATCAGGAGAGAGAAGCGCTCAGGTTGGCTGTCACAGATAAAGACTCGGATCACTGCTGGTAACTTGTGTGTGTGAAAATGACATTACATGAACTTTCTTGCAGGTTTCCTGGAATCAAATCGTTTAATTCCCTCTAATTTGCTTTGAAAGAAGAAACTAAAGGTTGATATATAGTCTGCTGGAACGTGACCTGCTGACCTGACGTTAGCGCTGTTAGTCGCATTAATCAGCCTCTTGTCTGCCTGCAGAACGCTGTTTCAGATTCTTTTTGGGGCTTTTCTGCCTTTAAAGGACAGGACAGCTACGTGAGAAGGACAGCGAAGACAAGCAGGACCTCAAACCCGGACCCTAACCCCATGTAGGCCTGCTCTACCCCTGACCCAACCCGGCTACCTGCATAACCCTTCCCTGGTCTTCCATGCTACTTTTTGATTATGTGGGTCTTAATTTAAAATTGCTTTTTTCCCCTGACACGTTTGTCGTTTTTTTGTCACTTTTGTTGTTGTTTTTGAAGCTTTTTCCAACATTTTTGTCACTTTGTTTCAACATTATGTTATAATCTTTTACTTCAAATGCTAGAAAATAGAATAAAGCCCCCACATTCAATGAAAGAAGTGAACTGATCCTTTATTTTACTTGTTAAGAGCGTTGCATGGAACCATCCACGTAATGTTTTGGGCAATTTTGTTGAAAGAAACACAAATTTCTAATACAGAAACTTGAAAATGGGTCAACTAGACCCGAGGACACCCGGGGGGTCACAGCCGGTTCCCCTGCTGGGGAGTTAAAAAGTTATTTTCTATGTAAGTATGGTGCAGTGCTCACTCCACATAAAACACTACGCTAGATCTCTTCTTACTAAACAGCATCACAGATCTGTTCCAACCCTCGTTGTTACGCGTGATGTTATCAGCACATTACTAGAAAAACACTGTTCATGAACAGATAACCATGTTCTGATTCATAATGGAATTAACAGAAGGACATGTAGTTGCACTGTAGTCTCTACCTGCATCATGCAGAGCTGAGGAGAAGTGAGATGTGAGTTCTGCCCTCAGAGGTCACTCTGCCATTCCCTGGTCAATGTCGCCGCCTGGTGGCGAGGAGTGGCTGTTACACGGCTGGAGAAGCCTTCCTCAGCTGCAACTACATGGAAGCAATTTAAAACAACACCAAATAATGAATGGACAAGCAAGTAAAGTGTATGGGTGGATCCTAATATTAATATTAACATCATAAGCCTGGCGCCTTCCCATACACACAGGCCTCCTGCAGGTCAAGGTCAAGGTCAAAGTTTATTGCTAAAGCTCAAACAGTCACTACTGCCCCAAAGTGCTGTACAGATACAGATGATACATAAGATAAAAGCATAGTAAATAACCGGAAAAAACCTTCAACAAAAAACAAATAAAAACACTATAATGTCCCAGCTCAGCTTCTGTTAACAGCCGGAGCTAAAAGATGAGTTTTTAAAAGTGATTTGAAGCTCTGAATATAGGAAGCTGCTCTAATGTTGAGAGGGAGAGAGTTCCAGAGCTTAGGACCTGCTACTGAGAAAGCTCAGTCCCCTCTGGGTCTCAGTCTGGATCTGGGACAGTCTAAGAGCAGCTGGTCCTGGACCTGAGTGCTCTGACTGGAGTGTGCAAAATTAGCCTATCAGATAAATATGATGGTGCCAGCCCGTTAAGAGATTTAAAACCAAACAAAAAGATCTTAAAATGGATTCTAAAAACGACAGGCAGCCAGTGGAGAGGCGACAGTACAGGTGAGGGGGGTGTGGTCACTGCGCCGGTTTCCTGTCAGCAGGCGTTCAGCCGCATCCTGGACTAACTGTAATCGGCAAACTGAAGACTGATCAAGGCCAGAGTACCATGAGGTCCAGTAGTCCAGGAGATCTGTGGCATGCATACCTGTCTCCAGGTGGCTCCGGGACCAGTAAGGCTCCACCTTCCCAAGAAGTCTGAGCTGAAAGAAGCTTGTTTTTACCACTGAGCTACTCTGTTTACCCAGTTTAAAAGAACTATTAATAAAAACAGCAAGACTTTTTACAAATGGGCAGCAGTTTGAGAATATTGGACTAAAAGCACTGTTAAAAAAAGATTAATCGGGAAGTTTTTCCTTGCCTCAGTGGCCTAGTGCTTGGTGGGAACTGCTGGGTTTCTGTAAATAACATCCCAGAGTCCGGTCTAGACCTGCTCTTTATGGAAAGGCCTGGGAGATAAATAACATCCCAGAGTCCGGTCTAGACCTGCTCTTTATGGAAAGACCTGGGAGATAAATAACATCCCAGAGTCCGGTCTAGACCTGCTCTTTATGAAAGACCTGGGAGATAAATAACATCCCAGAGTCCTGGTCTAGACCTGCTCTTTATGGAAAGACCTGGGAGATGAATAACATCCCAGAGTCCGGTCTAGACCTGCTCTTTATGGAAAGACCTGGGAGATAACTTGTTGTGATTTAGCGCTATATAAATAAAATTGAAATGAAATTGAAATTGACACTGGGAGAGAAGAAGCTGCTCGTTGTCCCTCGTCAGTCCTGAAGTCGATGTGCATTTGATGTGAAGACGCCGTCCCAGTTCATAACTTCAGAGTCAGAGAGACGTCAGAACCAGTCCAACCTGTTCCCAGAGCCAGTCAGTGTGAGAGAAGTCCCCCATCAGATGATGGAAGTCTACTATCTGTCCACTAGATGGTGGTAACTGACCATCTAATGAGCTAAAGATCAGCAACTTGTACAGCAGCAGGTATCTCTCCAAGTGGCCTCCGTGTGACATATTACTTTGATACTTTAAGTACATTTAGCTGTTAATATTTACTACCTTAATACTTTATTTTTACACTGCTTGTTTTTTACCTTTACATGCACCGCTCCCTCACTCTTGGGTGAGAAGAATATCTCCAAATTAAAACAATAAAAGCAGCTTTCCCCTGACTGCAGCTCGCAAATCAACATGGCGTTAAAAATAAATGTAATATCTACTCACATTTGTTGCCGGGTCTCTGGAACACAGGCGGCGTCCCACCTGTGTGACCTCATGTTGCAATGCATTGTGGGATGTGTTAATATTTACTATCTTAATATATTTTTACACTATTCTGTGTTCTAATTGGGGCCAAAATACAAAATACCAAAATAGAAAAACTAATTAAATGAGACTTTAGTCCAAATATTCGAATGATGAATGAATGAACAACAGCAACACAACTGTTATCCAAATAAGAGGCTGCTGTTGTGGGGACCTCTGAGTGTTTTAGTGTATGTGGGGACCTCTGAGTGTTTTAGTGTATGTGGGGACCTCTGAGTGTTTTAGTGTATGTGGGGACCTCTGAGTGTTTTAGTCTTTGTGGGGACCTCTGAGTGTTTTAGTGTATGTGGGGACCTCTGAGTGTTTTAGTGTATGTGGGGACCTCTGAGTGTTTTAGTGTATGTGGGGACCTCTGAGTGTTTTAGTGTATGTGGGGACCTCTGAGTGTTTTAGTCTTTGTGGGGACCTCTGAGTGTTTTAGTGTATGTGGGGACCTCTGAGTGTTTTAGTGTATGTGGGGACCTCTGAGTGTTTTAGTCTTTGTGGGGACCTCTGAGTGTTTTAGTGTTTGTGGGTACCTCTGAGTGTTTTAGTCTTTGTGGGGACCCCTGAGTGTTTTAGCGTTTGTGGGGACCTCTGAGTGTTTTAGTCTTTGTGGGGACCTCTGAGTGTTTTAGTGTTAGTGGGGATGCCGGTGCCGCGGTAGTGGAACATACAGTCAAATGCAGGACAGATCCCAGAGTCCCTAATATCGGTGTCGCAGTAATGGAAAAATACAGTCGAATACAGAACGGGTCCCAGAGTCCTGATGGACGAGGCTGCGGCAGAAGTGAAATACAGTCAAATGCAGGACAGGGCCCAGAGTCCTGATGGACGAGGCCATGGAAAAAGTGAAATACAGCTGAATGCAAGACGGGGCCCATAGACCCGAAGGCCAATGCCGCTGTAAAAGTGAAATACTATTGAATACTGGCCTGGGTCCTGGAGACCCAAAGGACGAGGCCGCGGTAAAAGTGAAATTCTATATGATACGGATCAGGTTCCCTGGGAACCGAAGGGCCAGGTCTGCGGTAGTAGACGTGACATGAAATGAAACAAGCATGGGCTGCCGGGACCCAACAGCCAACACAACCTCTTAGACAGCACTATCCCGTCAGCGGGACCGTTTTCTCCATTATTAGGAGAAAACGTTTTCTTAACTCAAATTGCAAGCTTATCTCTTCATGAACACGGTCATGCAGCGCATCATTAGAAAGCTTAAAGTCTCATGATTCCATTGAGCCCACACACATATAAGCATAAGGTGACTTACAGCGGTTATAATCATGTTTAAAGTAAAGAAACACAGATGGATTCTGTGCAGATAGTGTCTAAATTCAGACATGAGTCCTTACCTTTCTCCTCGTGTCTTTCTTCACAGCGGTGAAAGATCTCCATAAACTTTTTTTTCCTGCTTTGCCAACAGTTCAAAGAATAAGTACATCCAATCCTTTTAATCCAAAACGAGCTGGTCCCCTCACAATCTTGTAGATTCTGGCCGTGTTTCCTCGCAAACAAAGCTGAAAAGTCCATCATTTATGGACTTTAATCGCTCCTACTGCCGGCTCTGCTAATGGTACAGTGTATCCTTCTATTCAGCAAGTTAGGTTGAATCAACAGCTTTTGATTGACAGGTTGTTTCAGCCAATCCGTCTACTCTAACCTGAGTTATCCCTTATGGAAGCCAATCAAGTCACACGATTTACAGAGGGCAAAGTGGGAAAGATTGACAGCTCTTCCAACCATTTAGAATCAAAAGCTATGAAACCAGCCTCCCTGTGTAGCCAATAAGAAGACGAGTTGATTAATACCAAACATGACCAGAAAACTTTAACCTTGTGATGGCTCCAGCTGTGTCAAAGCAAAAATAAGACCTTAGTTATTGCATTTCACCATTTCATCAAATTATAATGACTTATTTCTATAAATTTATGCATGTAGTTATTTTAGATATGTGTATGAGTGATGTGGATGTGTTTTTTAATTTGAGAAGTTTTTAATTTTGCACTTTTTGGGCTTTTTTTCTGAGAGGAAATAAGAAAAACGCACAGACATATCTGTAGAAATAACTTCATAAAATAGCCATTTTCTGAGTCATTTTCTTCTGGATTTTTTCTGTATTAAGTTCAGACATGTGGCTAGGGTACTAGGGGTACTATGTTTGTATGTAGATCATGTAATATGCTTACAGTAATGTTTTTTAATGATTTTACATATGATTTACTTGGACGGAAATAGAAATTCTCTATTCTAACCTCTTTAGCTCTGTGTCAGTAAGACCTAGTGTCACACTGACACAAGAAACAAAAAATTGAGAGTGTTAGCTTCCCAATGACCTCGGGACCATCCCAGAGGGCCAAAGGATGGGGAAACTGTAGCAGTTTTTTTTGGAGAAAAATTTAGGCGAGAAAAACATATATTTTGAAAACATTTTAGCAGCACTGACACGTTGTTAGTCTCTTCCAGATTAAAAGAAACACACAGCTGGATATCATTAGCATAGAAATGATACAGATATTTCCAAATAGCCTTGGGGATGCATATACAACGCAAATGAAATCGGACCTAACACAAAGCCCCGTGGCACCCCACAAGAAAGGGCAGCAGTTTCGGAGAAATAGGGACCAAGAGACACAGAAAAACCTCCATCTGAAAGATAAGAGGAGAACCAGTCCAGGGTCCCAGAGATTCCAACCCAGTGCTTAAGTCTTACAGCTGCGCTAAGGTCCAGCAAGACCACAACGGAACATTTACCCACATCTGAAGACATTGTTAAAAAACCCTAGAGCACTTTTCCTGCTTTGGTCCCCCTACAGGTTGTCCATTACATGACATTGTCCAGTTCAGTGTAAGTACAGATCCGCTACCCAATCTGCCATACCTGCAGAAAGTAATGTAATGTATTGTAATGTAATGTGTTGGATAATTCCACTTCAACCCTTTAGGGAAAGTGTTGCTTTAAATCATTGGACACTATATGAGGAGTGTTTCTGATGGAATCCAGATTGAAATGTTGGACATCAATAATGGATTGTCCATAATGAACACTGCACTGTTTGAACATAATGCTCAGAAGTGCGTGTGGAACCAGAGCAGCCTAGGCCAAAGCTTGATGATTGAGTGTGTTATTGTATTGTCTGATCTGAGGCCACATGGTTTGGACTCTTGGGTGAAGAGAGGGTTGAAGCTGTCAACTGATCACCATCTGCTGGTGAGCTGGGTCAGGGGATGGAGTAAGAAAGACTTGGTGAGCGCAAAAGGGTAGGGACCTGAGAAGGTCCGGAAGAGACCCCTGTCTGACAGATCTCTGGCATCCCTGTGGAGGTTGGGGGCATTAAACCCAAGGGGGCGATGTTCAAAGCTTCCATTGCTGAAGCTACGACAGGGAGTTGTGGTCTAAAGGTCTTTGGTATCTCAAGGGGCGGAAACCCTTGGACACGGCAGTAGACCCTGGTGGTCATGGAAGCCGTCCGACTGAAGGAGTCCTTCTGGAGGCAGCTGTAAGGCACCGAGGGGCTCGAAGGGCTGCAGCCTTTGCCGTGAAAGAGGCGAAGCAGCGGGTGTGGAAGAAGTTCAGAGAAGCCATGGAGACGGACCAAACTGTAATAGAGAATATATGTTGGGGGATGGCGCAGTGGATATGACACATGGGGTGGGAGATCTGGGTTCAGTTCCCACGGTGATAGATCAACCAATGTGTCCCTGAGCAAGGCACCTGACCCCTCGTTGCTCCAGAGGCTGCGACCTCTGACATCTACATTCTGTAGGGAGTTGGGTTGGAAGAAACCGAAGGGTCAATCCCCCATAGGGACCCGAGTCTGGTGGTGGACTGGTAGCTGGAGAGGTGCCTCTTCACCTCCTGGGCACTGCCAGGGGCTCTTGAACAAGGCATTGAACCCCCGCCCAACCTCTCAGGATGCTGGTCCAGCACTGGCAGCCCCCCCACTCTGACATCTCTCCATTAGTGCATGTATAGGTCCTGAACATGTGCGTGTGTGTCTGAGTGTGTGTGTGTTCACAACCCTTCCCTGGTCTTCCATGCTACTTTTTGATTATGTGGGTCTAAATTTAAAATTGCTTTTTTCCCCTGACACGTTTGTCGTTTTTTTGTCACTTTTGTTGTTGTTTTTGAAGTTTTTTCCAAAACTTTTTTCACTTTGTTTCAACTTTCTGTTTTCATGTTTACTTCAAATGCTAGAAAATAGAATAAAGCCCCCACATTCAATGAAAGAAGTGAACTGATCCTTTATTTTACTTGTTAAGAGCGTTGCATGGAACCATCCACGTAATGTTTTGGGCCATTTGTTTGAAATAAACACAAATTTCTAAAATAGAAACTTTTTGAAAATGGGTCAACTAGACCCGAGGACACCCGGGGGGTCACAGCCGGTTCTCCTGCTGGGGAGTTAAAAAGTTATTTTCTATGTAAGTATGGCGCAGTGCTCACTCCACATAAAACACTACGCTAGATCTCTTCTTACTAAACAGTATCACAGATCTGTTCCAACCCTCGTTGTTACGCGTGATGTTATCAGCACATTACTAGAAAAACACTGTTCATGAACAGATAACCATGTTCTGATTCATAATGGAATTAACAGAAGGACATGTAGTTGCACTGTAGTCTCTACCTGCATCATGCAGAGCTGAGGAGAAGTGAGATGTGAGTTCTGCCCTCAGAGGTCACTCTGCCATTCCCTGGTCAATGTCGCCGCCTGGTGGCGAGCAGTGGCTGTTACACGGCTGGAGAAGCCTTCCTCAGCTGCAACTACATGGAAGCAATTTAAAACAACACCAAATAATGAATGGACAAGCAAGTAAAGTGTATGGGTGGATCCTAATATTAATATTAACATCATAAGCCTGGCGCCTTCCCATACACACAGGCCTCCTGCAGGTCAAGGTCAAGGTCAAAGTTTATTGCTAAAGCTCAAACAGTCACTACTGCCCCAAAGTGCTGTACAGATACAGATGATACATAAGATAAAAGCATAGTAAATAACCGGAAAAAACCTTCTAAAACAGAATATGCCAAAAACAATAAAAATATTAACAGATAAAAACTTATAAAACAATAAAATGTCCCAGCTCAGCTTCTGTTAACAGCTGGAGCTAAAAGATGAGTTTTTAAAAGTGACTTGAAGCTCTGAACAGAGGAAGCTGCTCTAATGTTATAGCAGCCAATAAGGTTTCATCAGCGTTATCGTCGAATATCATCAAGAGAAAATCTGATGTTTCGAGAAGACATTTTTCATTCGATATCACTTAATATGGATAAAAACATGTGGATGGAAACAGAGCTACAGACGCTTTTAGTTTGTGCTTTATATGAGTTATAATGTTCATCATGTTTATTTTTGCATATAGGAGAACTGTCCTAGACAAGTAATATCAATAAATATGACATTATTATGTTGATTATTTCATAAGTAAATGTCATGAGGACAAAAGCGTCTTGATTTTGAAGAAATGTATTTTGTCATCTGTGTAAGTGATGATGATGTCTTCCCAGTGGGACTCCCAGGACATATGGGACGGGTTTTAGAGAGACTGGCTCAGCTGGTCCTGTTCTGGGTGTGATATCAATACATATCTGTTAGATTCATGTTCCCTTTTATTTATTCATTTATTTGTCCTACAACCATTTTAACATTGAAGAGACCTCACTGCAGCACAAATATTCAAAAAGTCCTGAAAAACGTGATGTTGATATCTTGACTGTAGACACCAGGGTGGATGAAGCTTTTATAGAAAATAAAACCAGACGGACAATGACCTCCGGTCTCACAGGGTTAATTCACGCTCAATGGACAACTTTCACAACATCAACTAATACATTCTTGGCTGAGAATGATACATTTGAAGGATTTCAGATCATGTGCCTTTGCTTCATATGATTACAACTAGGACTGTGAAAATGAATGCTAGAATAACGCAGATCCCTCTCAGCACCAGTCCTTTCCTTTAATGAATGCACGCAGGCTCTGTGATGTGTTGGACGGCCGCTGTGTCCCGCCGTTAGAAGCTGTCCTCGCGTCTGTTTCCACTTGGACAACCATGTGTATATGAGTGTTGATCTGGATGTGCTGTTGTTTCCTCTTTCAAGGCCCTTTTTAAACTGTTGTTTTTATGGACATCATGCGAATCATCACAATTATATATTTCATTCGATTGACAGCCCAATCATACAACAATAAAAGGCACAAGGAGATCCCCTCTCACTGACTGGATCAGCTTTTTGTTGACATGATAAATGTCCCCCCCCCACCTCCCCCATTGAAGAAATGATTCCTGTTGACACCGTCGAGCCAAGGGAAAACATTTATTGTTTAACTTGCCAACATAACTTGAAAGCATACATTTACACACAATGCATATTTTGGACATGTTGAGGTCCAATGTTCTAATTAAACCTGCTCAATATATGTTCAAGGCTACAAGGTTAAGCGTGATCCTCATTATTATTCACCTGATCTTCCCATGCACAGCTACTGACTCTGAAAGGCCTTTAACAAATACAGCTACTGACTCTGAAAGGCCTTTAACAAATACAGATACTGACTCTGAAAGGTCTTTAACAGATACAGCTACTGACTCTGAAAGGTCTTTAACAAAGGGACCAGATTCTTTTGTATTTCTAGTTTGTTCTTAGTTGTTTCCATCTAGCTGCTATTCCACTTAATAACAATATCATCTCCACCATGTCTCCCAGATCCTGTACCTCTTCAGGTTTAGGGTATTGTTGAAAATGGTCTATCTTGATCCCGTGCCAGTTCCTGAATGATGAGAGAAATTACAGCAACCTCCCAACACAGACCTTGAAAGCAGAGTTTGACACATGACGCGTATTTTGGACATGTTGAGACCGTACATTACAGGGTTAAAGATCGGTTGGCACGTCAGAAAATACAAAGGCAAGAATATTCGTAATATTACGGGTACACTGCTCATATCAAACCTGCTCTGTAATATTTCAAAGGAAACCCCGAAAGAAGAGATGAGTAGAGAAGCGAGGTGAGGTGTGCAGGTGCTGACAGCTTTCTGTCTCGTCTGCTTAGAACCAGAAAAACACACTTTAAGGATCCTCATGTAGGAGTACAGGATCACACATACAGGAGCACCGACTGTTAGAGAAGCAGCAACGAGTTCATACACATTATTAACTCTGGTGTCATAGCAGGCCAGTTTTATGATAGAATAGTTATCACAGTAAACTCTATTAATGATGTTCCCACACAGCTGTAAGGAGGCACCCAATGCTGTTGTGACAAAAACAGCAAAAAAAGGAAGAGACCACGTTACAGTGATAAGCACAACGACCTTATTAGATGTCATACGGGCGTGATACTGCAGAGGACAACAGATGGCAAGATATCTGTCATAAGACATCACAGCTAAGTTAGTAAACTCTATACTGCCATAAGTATACACACAGAAGATCTGCAGGAAGCAGAAGGGAGCAGAAACAGTGTGAATGTCAGAGAGGATCTGAACCAGAAGGAATGGAAACAACCCTGTACTACCATACAGTTCATTTACAAACAGGCTGACCAGAAAAAGGTACATAGGTTCATGTAAGCTCCTGTTCACACAGATAACCACAACCAGCAGCACATTGGCACACACTATGAACACATATAAGGACAAAATCAGCAAGAAATATAAGTATTTAAAACCTCCGGTGCCAAAATAAGCAGCAAGTGTGAAATATGAAGAGTTCATCATGATTCTCCTTTTCAGTCCAAAGACCTGTATCCCAGTGTGAGTATTAAAATGTCACATGTTGTCTGTTCCAGGTGTGCAACAGTTTTCCATGTTAACATGTATCACAGAGTGCAGCTAAAGCATCAGCACACAGTATTCTTACAGGCAGCAGATGAGTGAGGAGTCATGTGGGACTAACAGCTTCCAGCTTCCAGCTCTTATCTGAAGTCAGCACAGGGGCTCGGGAGGAACTCCAAACAGTTAGTGGCCTGGTGTGAGTCCCTCCGTACTGAACTGGAACTCTGCTTGTGCCTCTTCTAATTGTCTGGAGTCAGTGGACGCCCCCAGCAGCCGACTGACGTCATCGGCACAGAGACCAGTTACTGATTGTCTGACTAATCAGTCTGTCCAGAGTCTTCCCCCATCCCCTGACCCAACTCACCACCAGATGGGGATCAGTTGACAGCTCCGCCCCTCTCTTCACCCGAGTGTCCAAAACATACAGCCTCAGATCAGATGAAACGATTATAAAATCAATCATTGACCTTTGGCCTAGGGTGCTCTGGTACCACGTACACTTATGAACTATGTTCGAACATGGTGTTTGTGATGGACAATCCATGACTAGCACAGAAGTCCAACAACAGACAACCACTCTGGTTTAGATCAGGGAGGCCGTTCCTCCCAATCACGACACTCCAAGTATCTCCATCATTGCCCACGTGTGCGTTGAAGTCCCCCAGCAGAACTATAGAGTCCCCCACTGGAGCCCCATACAGGACTCCATTCAAGGTCTCCAAGAAGGCCGAATACTCCGAACTCTTGTTTGGTGCATATGCACAAACAACAGTCAGAGTTTTCCCCCCCATCACCCGCAGGCGTAGGGAGGCGACCCTCTTGTCCACCGGGGTACACTCCAACGCAGCGCCGCTCAGCCGGGGACTTGTGAGTATCCCCACACCCGCCCGGCGCCTCACACCCTGGGCAACTCCGGAGTAGGACAGAGTCCAACCCCTATCCAGGAGTACGGTTCCAGAACCGAGACTGTGCGTAGAGGTAAGCCCCACCAGATCTAACTGGTAGTGCTCCACCTCCCGCACAAGTTCCGGCTCCTTCCCCCACAGAGAGGTGACGTTCCACGTCCCCAGAGCCAGCCTCTGCTGCCCAGGTCTGGTCCGTCGAGGCCCCTGACCTTCGCCGCCACCCATATGATAGCGCACCCGACCCCAGCGGTTCCTCCCACAGGTGGTGGGCCCATGGGTTGGAGATAAGCGTGCGACGTAGCTTCTTCGGGCTGTGCAAACCCGGCCACCAGGCGCTCACTGACGAGCCCTCCGTCTGGGCCTGGCTCCAGACGGGGGCCCCGGGCTTCCTCCGGGCAGGGTCACTCCCTCTCTTCCTCGATTTTTCATGGGGTTTTGAACCATTCTTTGTCTGGCCCTCACCTGAGACCACTTTGCCATGGGAGACCCTACCAGGAGCAGACAGCTCCAGACAACACAGCCGTCAGGTTCATAGGGACACACAAACCTCTCCACCACGATAAGGCATTTTATTTTAATTAAAAAACATTTTCTTTAGGAAGGTCCACAGTATCTTCAAAAGCTTCATATCAGTATGATATATAACATTTATGGACGTCAATAAACTGTAATATTTAATAAAATGATTGATCATATATTGAAAAAACAGCAAATCTGACATGTTTTCATCCGACTTTACCAGATAAACACACAAAACATAATGCAAATTATTTGTTTGACAACCCATAAGTTATTTGAATTATGTTCATTGTTTTATGAGCAGAGTGTAAAGGTTTGTTGATGTCCTTTAGATGAATACAAATAGCTGTTATGGTTATGTGTTAATGCTTCAGACACAGATATGGCAACAAAGGTCAAGGATGATGTGAAATAGCATTTTATTGAAAACCTTGCCGATATAATTAACAATTCACTCTTTAACATCAATCTACATCTTACCAAAGATAAGACTTTTACATAAGCTACGTATTTTAGACATTTGCAGTCCATACATTAAAGGGTTAAAGAGCGGTTGGCAGGTCAGAAAGTATAATGACAAAAAAATACGTAAGATAATGGGTACACTGCTCATATCAAACCTGCTCTGAACTATTTCAAAGAACGAACCGAGGAAGAAGTTGATTGTGGAAGCGAGGTGAGGTGTGCAGGTACTGACAGCTTTCTGTCTCGTCGCTTTAGAACCAGAAAAACACACTTTAAGGATCCTCATGTAGGTGTAGAGGATCACACTGAGAGGAACAAAGACGACAAGACAAGTGACAATGAGTCCATGAATGTTGTTCACCGTGGCGACAGAGCAGGCCAGTTTGACAACAGAGTAGTTATCACAGTAGACTTTGTTAATGATGTTCCCACACAGCTGTAGAGAGGAACTCAGTAATACTGTGACAGCAACTTCAGTCAGTGGGAACAACCACGTTAGAGCAATAAGCACGGCAACTTTAGTGGGTGTCATACGAGTGTGATATTGTAGAGGATAACAGATAGCAAGATATCTGTCATAAGACATCACAGCTAAGTTAATAAATTGAATAGTTCCATATGCAAACGCACAATAAATCTGCAGGAAACAGAAGGGAGCAGAAACAGTGTGAATGTCAGAGAGGATCTGAACCAGAAGGAATGGAAACAACCCTGTACTACCATACAGTTCATTTACAAACAGGCTGACCAGAAAAAGGTACATAGGTTCATGTAAGCTCCTGTTCACACAGATAACCACAACCAGCAACACATTGGCACAGATAATTAAAGCATAAAAACACATCATGATCAGAAACAGTAAGTATTTAAAGAGCCCAATATCAAAGTATGCTACAAAAATGAAATATGAAACCTGTGTATAGTTTTTCATAATTAGAGTTCAGTTCCCAACACAACCTTTCAGCTTTGCACAGCATGAACAACGTTACACTTTGTAGATCTGCAGGAATCAAATGAGTTAAAATGTCAAATGTTCTCTTATCATAGACTCACAGCATTAACACACACGCAGTATTCAGCCTGCAGACAGTAAAGACATCAGTTATCACAATAACACACTCTCCACACTCACCAGCTACCATGTTCAGGTTAGAAATGACAGAAAGTAGGTGATCACATATGTATAAATATATCATTACATTCATCTGCTGTCACTGCTGTAAAACTGAGATGAAACTCTGAGTCAGCTTCTTTTAAAGTCTTCTAGTCAGAGGGGGGGCACATCAGCAGTCTGGCCTCATCACCCCGGGACACATCTAACTGACGTCAGAACTTCTACTCTCAGCGAGTTAAAATACATCATAGGTCAGTTAAACAAATAAAGAAATATGAATTGATTGAATAATAAAGTAATGTTTTTCTATATATAGAAACTATTATACAAAAAGATGCAATTCAGTGTCCATCCATCCATCTTCATCTGCTTATCTGGTATCAGGTGGCGGGGGCAGCAGCTCTAGCCACTCTAGCTTCAAACTTCCCTTTCCCGAGCCACATCAACCAGCTCCAACTGGGGGATCCCGAGGTGTTCCCAGGCCAGGTTGGAGATTTAATCTCTCCACCTAGTCCTGGGTCTTCTCTGAGGCCTCCTCCCAGCTGGACGTCCCTCCATCTAGTCCTGGGTTGTTCCCGAGGTCTCCTCCCAGCTGGACGTGCCTTCAGCTAGTCCTGGGTCTTCCTCTGGGCCTCCTCCAAGCTGGACGTGCCTGGACCACTTCCCCTAGGGAGGCGCCCAGGAGACATCCTCACCAGATGCCCAAACCACCTCAACTGGCTCCTTTCGATGCGAAGGAGCTGCGGCTCTACTCCGATCTCCTCTCGGAGGACTGAGCTTCTCACCCTATCGCTAAGGGAGACGCCAGCCCCAATCCTGAGGAAACCCATTTCAGCCGCTTGTACCCTGGATCTCGTTCTTTCGGTCATGACCCAGCCTTCATGACCATAGGTGAGGGTAGGAACGAAAAACTGACTGGTAGATCGAGAGCTTTGCCTTCTGGCTCAGCTCCCTTTTCGTCACAACGGTGCGATAAACTGAATGTAATACTGCACCCTCTCCTCCGGTTCTCCGACCAATCTCACGCTCCATGGTCCCCTCACTCACGAACAAGACCCCAAGGTATACTGTGGGAGGTGCTGGGGGAGTATGGGCTGAGGGGTCTCTTCCCTTCTCAGGGCAATCCAATTTCTGAATGACCAAAGCGAGTGTCCGGGTTCTCGGCAGTAAGTCGGACTCGTTCCAGGTGAGGGTTGACAGGCTGCGCTTTGTCACCAATCCTGTTCTTAATATTTATGGACAGGATATCGAGGCGTAGTCAGGGTGGGGATGATGGCATCATCGGCCTGTGACCTTCAGCACTCACTGGATCGGTTTGCAGCCGAGTGTGAAGCGTCTGGGATAGAGGATCAGCACCTCTAAATCTGAGGCCATGGTTCTCATCAGGAAACCAATGGAGTGCCTTCTTCAGGTAGGGAGTGGGTCCTTACCCCAAGTGAAGGAGTTTAAATACCTTGGGGTCTTGTTTGTGAGTGAGGGGACCATGGAGCGTGAGATTGGTTGGAGAACCGGAGGAGAGGGTGCGGTATTACATTCAGTTTATCGCACCATTGTGACAAAAAGAGAGTTGAGCCGCTTCACGTCGAAAGGAGCCAGTTGATGTGGTTCGGGCATCTGGTAAGGATGCCTCCTGGGCGCCTCCCTAGGGAGGTGGTCCAGGCAAGTCCAGCTGGGAGGAAGCCCCGGGGAAGACCCAGGACAAGGTGGAGAGATTATATCTCCAACCTGGCCTGGGAACGCCTCGGGATCCCAGATGTGGCTTGGGAAAGGGAAGTTTGGGGTTCCCTGCTGGAGCTGCTGCCCCCGCAACCCGATACCGGATAAGCGGATGAAGATTGATGGATGGGTGGACAGCGGGATGTCGTCAACATAGAGATGATAACAGATATTTCCAAATAGCCTAATTATGTAGCCTAGGGGAAGCATATACAACGCAAATGAAATCGGACCTAACGCAGAGCCCTGCGGCACCCCACAAGAAAGGGCAGCAGTTTCAGAGAAATAGGAACCAAGTGACACAGAAAAACCTCCTTCTGAAAGATAAGAGGAGAACCAGTCCAGGGTCCCAGAGATCGCAACCCAGTGTCTAAGTCTTTCAAGCAAGATGGCGTGGTCCACCGTATTGAAAGGTGCGCTAAGGTCCAGCAAGACCACAACAGAACATTTACCCACATCTGAAGACATCGTTACATCAGCTCTAGAGCACTTTTCCTGCTTTGGTCCCCCTACAGGTTGTCCATTACATGACATTGTCCAGTTCAGTCTAAGTACAGATCCGCTACCCAATCTGCCAAACCTGCAGAATGTAATGTAATGTATTGTAATGTAATGTGTTGGATAATTCCACTTCCACCCTTTAAGGAAAGTGTTGCTTTAAATCATTGGACACTATATGAAGAGTGTTTCTGATGGAATCCAGATTGAAATGTTGGAGATCAATAATGGATTGTCCATAATGAACACTGCACCGTTTGAACATAAGTGCATGTGGAACCAGAGCAGCCTAGGCCTCTTGGGTGAAGAGAGGGTTGAAGCTGTCAACTGACCACCATCTGGTGGTGAGCCAGGTCAGGGGATGGAGTAAGAAAGACTTGGTGAGTGCAAAAGGGTAGGGACCTAAGAAGGTCCGGAGGAGGCCCCTGTCTGACAGATCTCTGGCATCCCTGTGGAGGTTGGGGGCATTAAACTCAAGGGGGCGATGTTCAAAGCTTCCATTGCAGAAGCTGCGACAGGGAGTTGTGGTCTAAAGGTCTTTGGTATCTCAAGAGGCGGTAACCCTTGAACACGGCAGTGGACACCGGTGGTCAGGGAAGCCGTCCGACTGAAGGAGTCCTTCTGGAGGCAGCTGCAAGGTACCGAGGGGCTCGAAGGGCTGCAGCCTTTGCCGTAAAAGAGACGAAGCAGTGGGTGTGGAAGAAGTTCAGAGAAGCCATGGAGAAGGACTTTCAGTCGGCACCAAGGTGATACTGGACCCCCCCCTCCACTCAGGAGGGGGACACTGGGAACCATCAAGTGTGTGCAGTCAGGGTGGGATGTGGTTGACCTCAACTGAGGAGGTCATAGGTCCCTGAGCAAAAGGGGGCAAAGGAAAGCCGAATATACTCTGATCTTCTTATCTAAAATGATGTTTGAAGCTTTCATATGTCAACACGTCCACTGGGGGGCTCAGACTACAGAAAATAATCTGTCCTGTTTTAAGGACCTCGTGTTGCCGTCCCACATCGTGCCAGAGTCGTGTCCAGCCGCGGCGCCTTCCCCCATCAGCAGCTGTAGTGGCCTAATATCTGGAAGCTTCATCAAGGGTTACTACTCGGTGCCGCGGCAGAGGGTTCGACTCCGACCTGCGACCCTTTGCTGCATGTCATTCCCCCTCTCCCCCCCCTTTCAGGTTGGTGAATGGCGGACCCAAAACGCAGAGGCAGAAACTGAGGATGGTTACGATAATTTAATGAAATACTTAAAAAAAATGCAGCACCCTCTGGTGGTGAAACGTTGCTGTTCCTGATGCTGGATCTGGTTCATCATACAACAGGACAGATGCTCAGCAGAGACCACACATCTAGGTCCCGACTCATGATTATTTTCATTGTGGATTATTCTGTTTATTATTTCTTTAATTAACTGATTTGTCTATAAAGTCATAAAAAGTGAAAAATATGGATCAGGCCCAAAATCCCAAGATGTTGTCCTCAAATGTCTCGTTGGGACATTCTTCAGTTTAGCGTCACAGAGGAGTGAAGAAACTCAATCAACACGACTCATCTAACAGGGACTCTGGATCTTATTTTCCATAAAAAATGACTCAAAACGATTTATTATCACAATAGTTGGCGATTCATTTAATACGAGAGACTATCTGAATAATCTTTGCAGATTTATTCTGCAACAAGATTTCTGGTTTTAAATCTACGGCCATTTGTTCCCAGACAGAGTTTCTAACATGGAGCTTTAAAGTTGAGACAATGCTAATTAACGACGTAAGGTGAGTTTGATGTGTGAGTGATGCAACCTCTCCAGGTGTTAGGAGACGTTACATCAGCTCACTGATGAAGTCCCTCAGGTCAAAGGTCATTTCAGCCTGTCAACACCTCTGGTCCCTGAGGTCTCTTCACACTCGCCACAGTTTCCACTCATTCCCTCTGAAGCTCATTACAATCAGAGCTGTTGACCAGGGGGACCAATCAGCACGCTCCTCAGAGACTGGGGGGGGGGGGTAATGACCTCCCATCAGACCGCTCTGTCACAACATCAGGATGGACAGACACATTAAGAAGATATATTACTTTTGGTTTATTTGAATTGTAATATTCATATTTAAGTGGAGAATCAGAGGTCACTGTTGGGTTGGACCCTGCAAATATTAAATAATTTCTATAATCAGCAGGGCCACACCAAACAAAACACAAAATAAAAAGTAAACCCCCGAGCAGAAAACCAGTCCGTTAAATTCTTCAGCTTTTTATTCTGAACCAACGCTGAGAACTGTAAAATAAGTGTGCCGACTGCGTTGGGCCAGACCACCAGGGACTGGTCCACGCCACTCGTCGGCCGGCCCCTTTGACATAGAACCTCTCAGCTGGGTCCACGGCTGCTGGAACACATTTAGGCATTTGATCATAATTCACAGTAGGAGTAGAGCAGATGTGTCGAACTCGAGGCCCGAGGGCCAAACCGGGTCCCTCTCAGATTTTGATCCGTCCCGCATATAAGATAAGATAAAACCTTTATTTGTCCCACAGTGTGGGAAATTGCGGATATGGATGAGCCAAACCAAAAAGACGGGAGACAGTTTTCAAACTGTAACGATGCAAAACTCAAAGAATTTGGAAGATCTGACAACTGTGAGTCTGATAAATGTGGACCAAACTGTAATAGAGAATATATGTTGGGGGAGGGTGGGTGATGGCGCAGTGGATATGACACATGACCCCCTGACCCTCGTTGCTCCAGAGGCTGCGACCTCTGACCTCTACAGCAGCTGGAAGTGGCTTTGGGGACAAGTGTCAGTCAGTCATACCTGACTTTTCTCTTAAATAACAGCAGCTAGTCTGTTCTGTCCCAGTAGAGATCCTGCTAGCTGTGACCTGGCAGCGGGGGGCTAGGTGACTGTCCTAGAGGAGCATGACCCATCAGGTGTCAGGTCCATGGAAAAGAGATGGGAAACTGGTTTGCAAATAATGTTAACGACATCAAAGTGTGTGTGTGTGTGTGGGGGGGGGGGGGCAGTATCTCAGTCTGTAGGGAGTTGGTTTGCAATTGATGAGTTTGTGTGTGGAACATTCTGGTTATTGATCGCTTTGAGCACAAAGGAGGACCATGATGAACTCTTCATATGTTTCATTTTTTTTCTGCCTATTTTGACACTGGAGGTTTTAAATACTTATATTTCTTGCTGATTTTGTCCTTATATGTGTTCATAGTGTGTGCCAATGTGCTGCTGGTTGTGGTTATCTGTGTGAACAGGAGCTTACATGAACCTATGTACCTTTTTCTGGTCAGCCTGTTTGTAAATGAACTGTATGGTAGTACAGGGTTGTTTCCATTCCTTCTGGTTCAGATCCTCTCTGACATTCACACTGTTTCTGCTCCCTTCTGCTTCCTGCAGATCTTCTGTGTGTATACTTATGGCAGTGTAGAGTTTATTAACTTGGCCGTCATGTCTTATGACAGATATCTTGCCATCTGTTGTCCTCTGCAGTATCACGCCCGTATGACATCTAATAAGGTCGTTGTGCTTATCACTGTAACGTGGTCTCTTCCTTTTTTTGCTGTTTTTGTCACAACAGCATTGAGTGCCTCCTTACAGCTGTGTGGGAACATCATTAATAGAGTTTACTGTGATAACTATTCTATCATAAAACTGGCCTGCTATGACACCAGAGTTAATAATGTGTATGAACTCGTTGCTGCTTCTCTAACAGTCGGTGCTCCTGTATGTGTGATCCTGTACTCCTACATGATGATCCTTAAAGTGTGTTTTTCTGGTCCTAAGCAGACGAGACAGAAAGCTGTCAGTACCTGCACACCTCACCTCGCTTCTCTACTCAACTTTTCTTTCGGGGTTTCCTTTGAGATATTACAGAGCAGGTTTGATATGAGCAGTGTACCCGTAATATTACGAATATTCTTGCCAACCGATCTTTAACCCTGTAATGTACGGTCTCAACATGTCCAAACTACGTGTCATGTGTCACAGTCTGCTTTCAAGGTCTGTGTTGGGAGGTTGCTGTAATTTTGAAAAAAATTTTGAAAAACCTTTTGAATTATTGCTTTGTTTGTTACGTTTCCATTGTTTTCACTGGATCTGAGAGACATGGTGTGGATTATTTTGTTATTAAGTGGAATAGCAACTAGATGCAAACCACTAAGCGTAAGACCTTTCAGAGTCAGTAGCTGTATCTGTTAAAGACCTTTCAGAGTCAGTAGCTGTATCTGTTAAAGGCCTTTCAGAGTCAGTATCTGTATTTGTTAAAGACCTTTCAGAGTCAGTATCTGTATCTGTTAAAGACCTTTCAGAGTCAGTATCTGTATTTGTTAAAGACCTTTCAGAGTCAGTAGCTGTATCTGTTAAAGGCCTTTCAGAGTCAGTAGCTGTGCATGGGAAGATCAGGTGAATAATAATGAGGATCACGCTTAACCTTGTAGCCTTGAACATATATTGAGCAGGTTTAATTAGAACATTGAACCTCAACATGTCCAAAATATGCATTGTGTGTAAATGTATGCTTTCAAGTTATGTTGGCAAGTTAAACAATAAATGTTTTCCCTTGGCTCAGCGGTGTCAACAGGAATCATTTCTTCAATGGGGGACATTTAACATGTCAACACAAAGCTGATCCAGTCAGTGAGAGGGGATCTCCTTATGCCTTTTATTGTTATATTATTATTCATAGTTATGTTTTAATTTAAAGCTTCATCCACCCTGGTGTCTCCAGTCAAGATATCAACATCATGTTTTTCAGGATTTTTAGAATATTTGTGCTGCAGTGAGGTCTCTTCAATGTTAAAATGGTTGTAGGACAAATAACTGAATAAATAAAAGGGAACATGAATCTAACAGATATGTATTGATATCACAGACAGAGCAGGACCAGCTGAGCCAGTCTCTCTAAAACCCGTCCCATATGTCCTGGGAGTCCCACTGGGAAGACATCATCATCACTTACACAGATGACAAAATACATTTCTTCAAAATCAAGACGCTTTTGTCCTCATGACATTTACTTATGAAATAATCAACATAATAATGTCATATTTATTGATATTACTTGTCTAGGACAGTTCTCCTATATGCAAAAATAAACATGATGAACATTATAACTCATATAAAGCACAAACTAAAAGCGTCTGTAGCTCTGTTTCCATCCACATGTTTTTATCCATATTAAGTGATATTGAATGAAAAATGTCTTCTGGTAACATCAGATTTTCTCTTGATGATATTCTTCTTATGTGATAAACGCTGATGAAACCTTATTGGCTGCTATAACATTAGAGCAGCTTCCTCTGTTCAGAGCTTCAAGTCACTTTTAAAAACTCATCTTTTAGCTCCGGCTGTTAACAGAAGCTGAGCTGGGACATTTTATTGTTGTTAAGTTTTTATCTGTTAATGTTTTTATTGTTTTTGGCATATTCTGTTTATGAAGGTTTTTTCCGGTTATTTACTATGATTTATCTTATGTATCATCTGTATCTGTACAGCACTTTGGGGCAGTAGTGACTGTTTGAGCTTTAGCAATAAACTTTGACCTTGACCTTGACCTGCAGGAGGCCTGTGTGTATGGGAAGGCGCCAGGCTTATGATGTTAATATTAATATTAGGATCCACCCATACACTTTACTTGCTTGTCCATTCATTATTTGGTGTTGTTTTAAATTGCTTCCATGTAGTTGCAGCTGAGGAAGGCTTCTCCAGCCGTGTAACAGCCACTCCTCGCCACCAGGCGGCGACATTGACCAGGAAATGGCAGAGTGACCTCTGAGGGCAGAACTCACATCTCACTTCTCCTCAGCTCTGCATGATGCAGGTAGAGACTACAGTGCAACTACCTGTCCTTCTGTTAATTCCATTATGAATCAGAACATGGTTATCTGTTCATGAACAGTGTTTTTCTAGTAATGTGCTGATAACATCACGCGTAACAACGTAACAACCAAATGGCCCAAAACATTACGTGGATGGTTCCATGCAACGCTCTTAACAAGTAAAATAAAGGATCAGTTCACTTCTTTCATTGAATGTGGGGGCTTTATTCTATTTTCTAGCATTTGAAGTAAAAGATTATAACATAATGTTGAAACAAAGTGACAAAAATGTTGGAAAAAGCTTCAAAAACAACAACAAAAGTGACAAAAAAACGACAAACGTGTCAGGGGAAAAAAGCAATTTTAAATTTAGACCCACATAATCAAAAAGTAGCATGGAAGACCAGGGAAGGGTTGTGCAGGTAGCCGGGTTGGGTCAGGGGTAGAGCAGGCCCACATGGGGTTAGGGTCCGGGTTTGAGGTCCTGCTTGTCTTCGCTGTCCTTCTCACGTAGCTGTCCTGTCCTTTAAAGGCAGAAAAGCCCCAAAAAGAATCTGAAACAGCGTTCTGCAGGCAGACAAGAGGCTGATTAATGCGACTAACAGCGCTAACGTCAGGTCAGCAGGTCACGTTCCAGCAGACTATATATCAACCTTTAGTTTCTTCTTTCTAAGCAAATTAGAGGGAATTAAACGATTTGATTCCAGGAAACCTGCAAGAAAGTTCATGTAATGTCATTTTCACACACACAAGTTACCAGCAGTGATCCGAGTCTTTATCTGTGACAGCCAACCTGAGCGCTTCTCTCTCCTGATCCACACTTTAACAGCAGGCGTCTACATACCTCGTAGATTTTGGACATTTTCAGTCCGTACATCACGGGGTTAAAGGCGGCTGGCATGTCAGATAGTACAACGAGAGAGTTTTCACTGTGCTGTGCACACTCTGCGTGACGTACCTGCTCTGTAATATCTCAAAGCAAACCCCGAAGAAAGTTGATGAGAGAAGCGAGGTGAGGTGTGCAGGTGCTGACGGCTTTCTGTCTCGTCTGCTTAGAGCCAGAAAAACACACTTTAAGGATCCTCAGGTAGGTGGAAAAGATGATGATGACAGGAACAAAGACTGTGAGAAAAGTGAGAATGAGTCCATAAATGTTATTGGCTGTTGTGTCCGAGCACGCCAGCTTCACAATAGAGTAGTTGTTGCAGTAAACTTTGTCGATGATGTTCCCACACAGCTGTAGAGGAACAATCAACGATAGCAAAACAACAATGGTGAGGAAAGAGTACAGCCACGGTACGGCAACCAGCACGGCAAGCTTCCCAGTCGTCATACGGGCGTGATACTGCAGAGGACAACAGATGGCAAGATATCTGTCATAAGACATGACGGCTAGGTTAGAAAACTCTACACACACATAAGTATACACACAGAAGATCTGCAGGAAGCAGAAGGGAGCAGAAACAGTGTGAATGTCAGAGGATCTGAACCAGAAGGAATGGAAACAACCCTGTACTACCATACAGTTCATTTACAAACAGGCTGACCAGAAAAGGTACATAGGTTCATGTAAGCTCCTGTTCACACAGATAACCACAACCAGCAGCACATTGGCACACACTATGAACACATATAAGGACAAAACCAGCAAGAAATATAAGTATTTAAAACCTCCAGTGTCAAAATAGGCAGAAAGTGTGAAATATGAAACATATGAAGAGTTCATCATGGTCCTCCTTTGTGCTTGCAAAGCGATCAATAACCAGAATGTTCCACGCACAAACTCATCAACACTGTGTGATAGAAATTTGGAAAAGTTTCTTTCAACCTCAGAAACAGGCCACGTGTTCCCCGCACAGAAAAGAAGAAGTCAGTGCACCTCAGTGGGACTTCTACTAAGTTAATAAATACATATAAATAACATTAGAAATCAGATCAGAAAAGCTTAGGACACATGACATGGACAGAAGATATACCAAAGAGTTCAAGTAACAGTGCGATCAATTACCCTTACACAGTGTGTCCCCCGTCACACAGAACCACCTGGAATCACTCTGGAGGACAACAGTCAACCATGGACCAGGTCAGTCCAGAGGAAGACGTGGGGAGGGTCCTGGCCTCGGGTCCCTCCTGGGCTCAGCTGAGACGCTGCTTCTCCTTTTATCCGTTAGGAGAGAGCTGGAGTCTCTCTCAGAGCCTCTGGTTGCTGCCCACTGCTGGTCAATGGAGGAAAGATGCTAAACCAGAGAAATGGATCCGCATCTTCAACGAGATGATCTCATTTCTACATGACACATTAAAGATTGATAGTGTTTATTGATCCCCAGGGGGAATTAGGATTCATCTGTTTTTATTAGTACATACACTACACACACACACACACACACACACACACACACACACACACACACACACATACACATACACACACACACATACACACACACACATACACACACATACACACACACACAGACACACACAC
>JABXJD010001536.1:0-84036 GCA_013375575.1 Percina caprodes
TGTCTTTCCCGATGATTTTGTCACTTTTTCTGAGCCTTTTGACACTTTTGACACTGGTGTTTTCCTCAACTTGTTGAAGCTTTTTTATTTTTATTTTTTTTATTTGTCAGGTTTGCACTGACCAGTAGTCTCTCTGCATCCCAACTCTTTTTCGACATACTATACTATGACAGTTTCTTTATTTTCTCCAACATCTGCTCTGACTGTTTTCTCTTTATGTATCTTGGTTGCAGGATGGCTCAGAGGTTTACACTGAGGCAGATTAGACCAGCAAGTAGACTTGGACTCTGGTTCAATTCCAGACTCTTATTACGACATACTATACTATGACAGTTTCTTTATTTTCTCCAACATATTCTGCTCTGAATGTTTCCTCCTTATATATGTTTCCGTTGCAGGATGGCTTAGAGGTTTACACTGATGCAGATTAGACCAGCAAGTGGACTTGGACTCTGGTTCAATTCCAGACTCTTTACGACATACTATAACATGCCTTTTTTATGACTTTTTTCGACATTTTATACTATCACTTTTTTACGACTTTTTTCAACATACTATACTATGACAGTTTCTTCATTTTCTCCAACATATTCTGCTCTGACTGTATTCTCCTTATATATGTCTCAATTGCAGGATGGCTTAGCGGTTTACACTGATGCAGATTAGATCTGCAGCCTTGGACTCTAGTTTGTTTCCTGACTCTTTTTTTGACATACTATACTATGACTTTTTTAGGACATTTTTCGACATACTATACTATGACTTTTTTACAACTTTTTTTGACATACCATACTTGGACTTTTGTACAAATTTTTTGGACATACTATACTATGACTTTTCTATGACTTTTTCACATACTATACTATGATTTTCTGATTCGACATACTATACTATGACTTTTTTACGACTTTTTTCAACATGCTATACTTTGAGTTTTTTACAAATTTTTTAGACATACTATACTATGACAGTTTCTTTATTTTCTCCAACATATTCTGCTCTGACTGTTTTCTCCTTATATATGTCTCAATTGCAGGATGGCTCAGAGGTTTACACTGATGCAGATTAGATCTGCAGCCTTGGACTCCAGTTTGATTCCTGACTCTTTTTTTGACATACTATACTATGACTTTTTTACGAATTTTTTCATTAGATTAGATTAGATTAGATTAGATTATACTTTATTTATCCACAACGGGGAAATTTCCTTATTACAGCATCAGCATTATCTTCTATACAGCAAAAAAAACACACAAACAAGTAAACACACAAGAAATACAGGCAAAACAATAAACAATAATTATAAGGTAGACAGAAAGTAAGCAGAATGGCGTCAAATAAAGGCATTTTAAGTATATTTTAAAGTGTATTTTAAAGTGCGGCCATGATACAAGAAAACAGTGTAATATTGCAGTGTAAGTGACGTTAAAATTAAATTGAATGTGTAATTGGAGTAATAAAGCTAGAGTCTGTAGCACAATATAAATTATATTAACCTGTGACTATAAATATTGAAAAGTAAGTACTTGTAATAAAATAATATAAATACCGATAATAAATATAAACAGAAAGTGTGTGGTGTAGATGGGAGATAAAAAGGAACAGAAACTACAACATTATCAGGTAGTGCAGGTGTTGTAGAGTCTGACAGCGGCCGGGATGAAGGACCTGCGGTACCTCTCCTTCTTACACCGTGGGTGTATCAGTCTGCTGCTGAAGGAGCTGCTCAGGGACCCCACAGTGTCATGTAGCTTGGCTAACATCCTTCTCTCCCCTACTTTCTCTATGGGGTCAGAGAGACAGTCCAGGACAGAGCTCGCTCTCTTGATCAGTCTATTAAGTCTGCTCCTGTCCCTGTCCGAGCTGCCCCCCTCCAGCAGACCACGGCATAAAGGATGGCAGAGGCCACCACAGAGTCATAAAAGTCCTGAGGAGAGTCCTGCACACTCCAAAGGACCTGAGTCTCCTCAGCAGATGGAGGCGACTCTGGCCCTTCTTGTATAGAGCATGGGTGTTATCAGTCCAGTTCAGTTTATTGTTCAGGTGAACACCCAGGAATCTGTAGCTCTCCACTACCTCAATGTCCGATCCCTGGATGCTCACCGGTGAGAAGGTGGATGTTTTCCTCCTGAAGTCAACGATCATCTCCTTTGTCTTGCTGGTGTTAAGCTGGAGCTGGTTGAGCTCACACCAGCTGACAAAGTCCTTGATGACCGACCTGTATTCCAGGTCGTTCCCTCAAAACACAACCAACAACGGCTGTGTCATCGGAGAACTTCTGGATGTGGCAGTGGGTGGTGTTGTGCGTGAAGTCAGAGGTGTAGAGGGTGAAAAGGAAGGGGAGAGCACCGCCTGAGGCACCTGTGCTGCAGTGTACCACATCAGACACACAGTGATGGAGCCTCACATACTGTGGTCTGTTGGTGAGTAGTCATACTATACTTTGATTTTTTTACAACTTTTTTTGACATACCATACTTGGACTTTTTTACAAAGTTTTTTGACATACTATACTTTGATTTTTTTACGAATTTTTTCGACTTACTATACTATGACTTTTTTAGGACATTTTTCGACATACTATACTTTGACTTTTTTAAGAATTCTTTTGACATACTATACTATGACTTTTTTATGATTTTTTTCAACATACTATACTATGACAGTTTCTTTATTTTCTCCAACATATTCTGCTCTGACTGTTTTCTCCTTATATATGTCTCAATTGCAGGATGGCTTAGCGGTTTACACTGATGCAGATTAGATCTGCAGCCTTGGACTCTAGTTTGATTCCTGACTCTTTTTTTGACACTATACTATGACTTTTTTTACGAATTTTTTCATCATACTATACTTTGATTTTTTTACGAATTTTTTCGACATACTATACTATGACTTTTTTACAACTTTTTTCAACATACCATACTTTTTTACGAATTTTTTCGACATACTATACTATGACTTTTTTAGGACATTTTTCGACATACTATACTTGGACTTTTTTACAACTTTTATCGACATACCATACTATGACTTTTTTACAACTTTTATCGACATACCATACTATGACTTTTTTACGACTTTTTTCAACATACTATACTATGATTTTTCTACAACTTTTTCGACATACTATACTATGATTTTTACGAATTTTTTGACTTACTATACTATGACTTTGACTTTTTCAACATACTATACTATGACTTTTTACAACTTTTTCAACATACTATACTTTGACTTTTTAAAATTCTTTTGACATACTATACTATGACTTTTTCACGACCTTTATCAACATTATACTATGACTATTTCAATTTCGACATACTATACTTTGAATTTTTACTACTTTTCGACATACCATACTTGGACTTTTTACGATTTTTTTCGCCTTACTATACTATGACTTTTGACTTTTTCAACATGCTATACTTTGACTTTTTACAAATTTTGTTAACATGCTATACTTTGACTTTTTACGACTTTCGACATACTATACTATGACTTTTTGACTTTTTCGACATACTATACTATGACAGTTTCTTTATTTTCTCCAACATATTCTGCTCTGACTGTTTTCTGCTTATATAAGTCTCAATTGCAGGATGGCTTAGCTGTTTACACAGATGCAGATTAGATCTGCAGCCTTGGACTCTAGTTTGATTCCTGACTCTTTTTGACATACTATACTTTGATTTTTCGATTTATTTGACATACTATACTTTTTACAACTTTTTCGCATACCATACTTTTTACAACTTTTCGACATACTATACTATGACTTTGTTACCCTTTATCAACATACTATACTATGACTATTTTACAAATTTTTCGACATACTATACTTTGAATTTTTACTACTTTCGACATACCATACTTGGACTTTTTACGATTTTTTCGCCTTACTATACTATGACTTTTTACGACTTTTTCAACATGCTATACTTTGAGTTTTTACAAATTTTTAGACATACTATACTATGACAGTTTCTTTATTTTCTCCAACATATTCTGCTCTGACTGTATTCTCCTTATATATGTCTCAATTGCAGGATGGCTTAGCGGTTTACACTGATGCAGATTAGATCTGCAGCCTTGGACTCTAGTTTGTTTCCTGACTCTTTTTGACATACTATACTATGACTTTCCTATGACTTTTTTCGACATACTATACTATGATTTTTTACTAATTTTTCATCATACTATACTTTGACTTTTTAAGAATTCTTTTGACATTCTACATGAATTCTATGACTTTTTACACCTTTATCAACATACTATACTATGACTATTTTACAAATTTTTCGACATACTATACTTTGAATTTTTTACTACTTTTTTTGACATACCATACTTGGACTTTTTTACGATTTTTTTCGCCTTACTATACTATGACTTTTTTACGACTTTTTTCAACATACTATACTATGACAGTGTCTTTATTTTCTCCAACATATTCTGCTCTGACTGTTTTCTCCTTATACATGTCTCAATTGCAGGATGGCTCAGAGGTTTGCATTGATGCAGATTAGATCTGCAGCCTTGGACTCTAGTTCGATTCCTGACTCTTTTCGACATTTTATACTATCACTTTTTTACGACTTTTTTCAACATATGTATCTTGGTGGCAGGATGGCTTGGAGGTTTACACTGATGCAGATTAGACCAGCAAGTAGATCCTGCAGCCTTGATCTCTGGGAGTTTTTTACGACTTTTTGCAACATACCATACTTTGACTTTTTAAAAATTTTTTCATACTATACTATGACTCTTTTACAACTTTTTCGACATACTATACTCTGACAGTTTCTTTATTTTCTCCAACATATTCTGCTCTGAATGTTTTCTCCATATATATCTCAGTTGCAGGAAGGCTCAGAGGTTTACACTGATGTAGATTAGATCAGCAGCTAGACTCTGCAGCCTTGGACTCTAGTTTGATTCTCGACTCTTTTTGACATACTATGACTTTTTCATGACTTTTTCGACATACTGTACTATGACTTTTTGACGTTTTTGACATACTATGCAATTACTTTTTAATGACTTTTTGACATAATATGACTTTTTCACCACTTTTTTGACATAATATAACTTTTTCACTTTTTCGACATACTATACTATGACTTTTTACAACTTTTTTGACATAATATGACTTTTTCGACTTTTTCGACATACTATACTATGACTTTTTACAACTTTTTTCAACATACCATACTTTTTAGTAATTTTGACACACTATACTAAGACTTTTAGGACATTTTTCGACATACTATACTATGACTTTTTACAACTTTTATCGACATACCATACTAAGACTTTTTTAGGACATTTTTCGACATACTATACTATGACTTTTTTACGACTTTTTTCGACACACTATACTTTGACTTTTTTAAGAATTCTTTTGACATACTATACTATGACTTTTTTACGACCTTTATCAACATACTATACTATGACTTTTTTACAACTTTTTTAGAAATAACATACTTGGACTTTTTTACAAATTTTTTGGACATACTATACTATGACTTTTCTATGACTTTTTTCGACATACTATACTATGATTTTTTACGAATTTTTTCATCATAGTATACTTTGATTTTTTTATGAATTTTTTCGACATACTATACAATGACTTTTTTACAACTTTTTTCGACATACTATACTTTGACTTTTTTAAGAATTCTTTTGACATTCTACATGAATTCTATGACTTTTTTACAACCTTTATCAACATACTATACTATGACTATTTTACGAATTTTTTCGACTTACTATACTATGACTTTTTTACAACTTTTTTCGACATAATATACTTTGACATTTTTAAGAATTCTTTTGACATTCTACATGAATTCTATGACTTTGTTACGACCTTTATCAACATACTATACTATGACTATTTTACAACTTTTTCACATACTTACTTTGAATTTTTACTACTTTTTTCAACATACCATACTTGGACTTTTTTACAATTTTTTTCGCCATACTATACTATGACTTTTTTACGACTTTTTTCAACATGCTATACTTTGAGTTTTTTACAAATTTTTTAGACATACTATACTATGACAGTTTCTTTATTTTCTCCAACATATTCTGCTCTGACTGTTTTCTCCTTATATATGTCTCAGTTGCAGGATGGCTCAGAGGTTTACATTGATGCAGATTAGATCTGCAGCCTTGGACTCTAGTTTGATTCCTGACTCTTTTTTTGACATACTATACGATGACTTTTTTACGAATTTTTTCATCATACTATACTTTGATTTTTTTTACGATTTTTTTCGACATACTACACTATGAATTTTTTACAACTTTTTTCGACATACCATACTTTTTTACAACTTTTTTCGACATACTATACTATGACTTTTTTACAACTTTTTTCGACATACCATACTTGGACTTTTTTACGATTTTTTTCGCCTTACTATACTATGACTTTTTTACGACTTTTTTCAACATGCTATACTTTGAGTTTTTTACACATTTTTTAGACATACTATACTATGACAGTTTCTTCATTTTCTCCAACATATTCTGCTCTGACTGTATTCTCCTTATATATGTCTCAATTGCAGGATGGCTTAGCGGTTTACACTGATGCAGATTAGATCTGCAGCCTTGGACTCTAGTTTGTTTCCTGACTCTTTTTTTGACATACTATACTATGACTTTTTTAGGACATTTTTCGACATACTATACTATGACTTTTTTACAACTTTTTTTGACATACCATACTTGGACTTTTGTACAAATTTTTTGGACATACTATACTATGACTTTTCTATGACTTTTTTCGACATACTATACTATGATTTTTTACGAATTTTTTCGACATACTATACTATGACTTTTTTACGACTTTTTTCAACATGCTATACTTTGAGTTTTTTACAAATTTTTTAGACATACTATACTATGACAGTTTCTTTATTTTCTCCAACATATTCTGCTCTGACTGTTTTCTCCTTATATATGTCTCAATTGCAGGATGGCTCAGAGGTTTACATTGATGCAGATTAGATCTGCAGCCTTGGACTCTAGTTCAATTCCTGACTCTTTTCGACATTTTATACTATCACTTTTTTACGACTTTTTTCAACATATGTATCTTGGTGGCAGGATGGCTTGGAGGTTTACACTGATGCAGATTAGACCAGCAAGTAGATCCTGCAGCCTTGATCTCTGGTTTGATTCCAGACTCTCTTAACGACATACTATACTGTGACTTTTTTAAGAATTCTTTTGACATACCATACTTGGACTTTTTTTACGATTTTTTCGCCTTACTATACTATGACTTTTTACGACTTTTTTCAACATACTATACTATGACAGTTTCTTTATTTTCTCCAACATATTCTGCTCTGACTGTTTTCTCCTTATATATGTCTCAATAGCAGGATGGCTTAGCGGTTTACACTGATGCAGATTAGATCTGCAGCCTTGGACTCTAGTTTGATTCCTGACTCTTTTTTGACATACTATACGATGACTTTTTTACAAATTTTTTCATCATACTATACTTTGATTTTTTTTACGATTTTTTTCGACATACTACACTATGAATTTTTTACAACTTTTTTCGACATACCATACTTTTTTACAACTTTTTTCGACATACTATACCATACTTTTTTAGGACATTTTTCGACATACTATACTTTGACTTTTTTACTACTTTTTTCGACATACTATACTTGGACTTTTTTACGATTTTTTTCGCCTTACTATACTATGACTTTTTTACGACTTTTTTCAACATGCTATACTTTGAGTTTTTTACAAATTTTTTAGACATACTATACTATGACAGTTTCTTTATTTTCTCCAACATATTCTGCTCTGACTCTATTCTCCTTATATATGTCTCAATTGCAGGATGGCTTAGCGGTTTACACTGATGCAGATTAGATCTGCAGCCTTGGACTCTAGTTTGATTCCCGACTCTTTTTTTGACATACTATGACTTTTTCATGACTTTTTTCGACATACTATACTATGACTTTTTTACGACTTTTTTTGACATAATATGACTTTTTCACGACTTTTTTCGACATACTATACTATGACTTTTTTATGACTTTTTTCAACATACTACAGAATGATGGATGGCTCAGAGATTTACAGTGATGCGAATTAGACCAGCAACCAGAACCTGCATCTTGTATAACAGGATGCACAAAATCATTGAGGTGGCCCAAGTCTATCATAGAGTTAGTGGGGCCAAACTGCATGATCTCTGTTTTACTCTCATTCAGTTTAAAAATGTTGACATCATTTAAACAGTCAAGTAGGGGTGTCAGGGGGCTGCCTTCCTGCTTTCTGATTGGTATATACATTTGACAATCATCAGCATAAAGATGATAGGAGATGCCATGCTTTTTGAAAAATGTTCCAAGTGAAAGGAGGTACAGTGCAAAAAGAATAGGACCAAGAATAGATCCCTGGGGACTCCACAGGGAACCATTTTAAGGCAGTCCCCCTGACTCCCACACAGTTTTCCAAGCTAGATAATAGAATTGTGTGGTCAACTGTGTCGAAAGCAGCAGTGAGATCTAAAAGCACATTAAAGGTCATTAAAAACCTTGAAAAGTGCAGACTCAGTGCTATGAAATGCTTTAAAACCTGACTGAAAAATATCTAAAGTGCCATGTGCCTCTAAAAATAACTGTAGCTGCATAAATACACATTTTTCCAAAATATTTGATAAAAAAGGAAGCTTTGAAATCACTGCTTTTTTACAAAATGTAGGCACAACTCCAGAAGACAGGCTACTATTTACAATTTCCTCAACATGAGAGCCAATCGTTTCCCATACAACCTTAAAAAGGTATGGAGGGACAGGGTCTGTGGGGGGTGCGGAGGGTTTAATTTGATTGATGATCTTTGTAAGAGACGGCAGTGAAACTGGCTAAAACTGACAAAAAATAGCTGAGCAGTGCATGTTTAAGGAGACGCTAAAAAAAGGGGGGGGGGGGCAATATATTGGCTCTGATATTTGAAACTTTACTGTTAAAAAGTCCAAAAATTTCTCACAAGTATCAAAATAACAATTATTTTTGGACTTTTTATAAAATATTATACTATGACTTTTTGACATTATTTAACATACTATACTATGACTTCTTCACATTTTAACATTCTATACTATGACTTCTTGACATTTTAACATACTATACTATGACTTCTTGACATTTTTAACATACTATACTATGACTTCTTGACATTTTTAACATACTATACTATGACTTCTTGATATTTTAACATACTATACTATGACTTCTTCACATTATTTAACATACTATACTATGACTTCTTCACATTTTAACATTCTATACTATGACTTCTTCACATTTTTAACATACTATACTATGACTTCTTCACATTTTAACATACTATACTATGACTTCTTGACATTTTTAACATACTATACTATGACTTCTTGACATTTTTAACATACTATACTATGACTTCTTCACATTTTAACATACTATTCTATGACTTCTTCACATTTTTAACATACTATACTATAACTTCTTGACATTTATAACATACTATACTATGACTTTATGACATTACTTAACATACTATACTATGACTTTTGACATTAACATACTATACTATGACTTTTTAACAGTTATACATACTATACTATGACTTTTTGACATTATTTAACATACTATACTATGCCGTTTTACAGTTATAACATACTATTCTATGACTTTTTGACATCATTTAACATACTATACTATGACTTTTTAACAGTTATAATATGCTATACTATGACTTTTTGACATTTAACATACTATACTATGACTTTTTGACATTAACATACTATACTATGACTTTTAACAGTTATAACATACTATACTATGACTTTTTGACATTATTTAACATACTATACTATGACTTTATGACATAACATACTATACTATGACTTTTTGACATTAACATACTATACTATGACTTTTTAACAGTTATAACATACTATACTATGACTTTTTGACATTATTTAACATACTATACTATGACTTTATGACATAACATTCTATACTATGACTTTTGACATTATTTAACATACTATACTATGACTTCTTGACATTTTTAACATATTATACTATGACTTCTTCACATTTTTAACATACTATACTATGACTTCTTCACATTTTAACATACTATACTATGACTTCTTCACATTTTTAACATACTATACTATGACTTCTTCACATTTATAACATACTATGACTTTATGACATTACTTAACATACTATACTATGACTTTTTGACATTAACATACTATACTATGACTTTTTAACAGTTATAACATACTATACTATGACTTTTTGACATTATTTAACATACTATACTATGACTTTTTGACATTATTTAACATACTATACTATGACTTTTTAACAGTTATAACATGCTATACTATGACTTTTTGACATTATTTAACATACTATACTATGACTTTGACATTAACATACTATACTATGACTTTTTAACAGTTATAACATACTATACTATGACTTTTTGACATTATTTAACATACTATACTATGACTTTATGACATAACATACTATACTATGACTTTTTGACATTAACATACTATAATATGACTTTTTAACAGTTATAACATACTATACTATGACTTTTTGACATTATTTAACATACTATACTATGACTTTTTAACAGTTATAACATACTATACTATGACTTTTTAACAGTTATAACATACTATACTATGACTTTTTAACATACTATACTATGACCTTTTAACATTATTTAACATACTATACTATGACTTTTTGACAATTATAACATACTATACTATGACTTTTTAACATTTTAACATACTATACTATGACTTTTTAACATTTTAACAAACTATACTATGACTTTTTAACATTTTAACAAACTATACTATGACTTTTTGACAGTTATAACATACTATACTATGACTTTAACATTTTAACATACTATACTATGACTTTTTGACATTATTTAACATACTATACTATGACTTTTTGACATTATTTAACATACTATACTATGACTTTTTGACATTATTTAACATTCTATACTATGACTTTTTAACATTTTAACATACTATACTATGACTTTTTGACATTTAACATACTATACTATGACTTTTTAACATTATTTAACATTCTATACTATGACTTTTTGACATTATTTAACATACTATACTATGACTTTTTGACATTATTTAACATACTATACTATGACTTTTTGACATTATTTAACATACTATACTATGACTTTTGACATTATTTAACATACTATACTATGACTTTTTGACATTATTTAACATACTATACTATGACTTTTTGACATTATTTAACATTCTATACTGACTTGTTGACTCTTTTCATGTATAAATGTGATGATATAACATGAAAATATATTGTTATAAAGTGAAAAACATATTATTACAATAAACTGTTCACATAATAACTTGAATCTGATCTTTTTGCATTAAACTTCTAAAAATCTCAATCAATTATTTGTAAAATAAAAATAGAAAATAAAAATATTAATAATACAAATAATAATAAAATAAAATTTAAAAAAACTCATAATAATAATAATAATAATAATAATAATAATAACAGTGAGCTGTCCTACCTGCTGAGCTCCACCAGCCGTTGGTCCGGAGGATCTCTGTCCTGTCTGCTTCCACTTTACACCCCCAACACCCCCGAGTCCTAACACCTTATACCTGGGTCCTAAGACCCCCCCCAAGACGAATGCAGCTCTCTGATTGGCTGAATCCATTTGAACCAATTAAAAGGTCCCTAAGCCAATTAGAGAGCTTCTCTGGAGTTTAATCAGCATCACTTCATTGTCACTTTGTTTCAGATCGTTATCCCAGCAGCTGATTGGAGACCGAGTTATGATTATTACGAAATTTATTTTTATTACAGTAGCAAGCAGGACTTTAACCAGGATCTCTAGGTCTGAGTGGCCTTTCAAAATAAAAGGAACCTTCAGGAAGTCAAGTAATGTCTGATTTGACCTCACACACACACGCATGCACGCACGCACAAAGACACACGCATGCATACGATTGCACGCATACACGCACGTACGCACACACACAGACACCCACACACCCACACAGACACACAGAGACACACAGAGACACACACACACATGCACACATACAGAGACACAGAGACACACAGAGACACACACAGACACACACACACACACACACACACACACACAGAGACACACACGGACACACACACACAGACACACACACGCACATACAAAGACACACACACACACACGCACATACAGAGACACACACACACACCTGGAAGCTGCCGGTCCAACCGCTCCCTTCCTTAACTCCTAGCCCACCACTCCCGTTGCCATGGAAATGGTTACCATATGGTAGTTTCTCTACACAGTCTGGTGCCTTTATTGTCGTTTTCAAAGTGTTTTTTTACACAGAATCCAAAGTTTTATGGCTTCCTCTTGCAGCGGGTCAGCTCAATGGAACAATAAACAGGAAAAGCCTTCAGCGGAGCCGTTGGCGCTGCCGTGTCCGAGTGTCCCTGAAGGGTTCATTTATTAAAACTGGAGTCACAATAATCTCATTACGGCTGCAGCTCTGAAGAGACTTATTATTATTGTTATTATTATTATTGTTATTATTGGGCAGAGCACGTAATTAATCTGTAGCTGTTTTGACCTCGGGGCCAATTAGCTTGAAGGAATAACACCATGAGAGTCCTGCAGGGACAGGGGGGGGGGGGGGCAACTAATTCGATTCCCCCCCCCAAGGCCCTGGTCCAATCTCTCAGCACGACGAGGTGTTACTTTGATTTCGCTGATGTGCTTTGAGCTTCACATGAATATTAAATCTTTTTTTACACATTGTTCTCACTTAGGAAGCGCCAAATAAAGAAATCAGTATCAAATCAGCCAAAACAATAATGAACAATAATAATAAAAAACGTCATTATGGTTTTTAACGAGTAGCACAGTTTTTTAAAACTTTTTTTTCATTTTTCTTTATTTAATTTTAGTATTATTTTTTTAATTTATTTAATTTTGTAATTTATTTAATTTATGTATGTATTTATTTATTTTATTATTATTTTGTAATTTTGTAATTTTTTTGTTTATTTTTAAAAAATTGGGTACAGGCAACATCATTTTCCATTTTTTTATCCGTACAGTAACATCAGTATGGTTTTTAACGAGTAGTACAGTTTTCAGTTTAATGATTTAAAACAGAAGCGGTGCTTTTATTTTTTTAATTTATTTTTTTGACAGTGTGTTTGTTGCAGATCAACGCTGGGTTCAGGCCGCATTAGTTCATACAAGCAACGTCATTTTCCATTTTCTAATCCGTACAATAACATCAACATAACAATAACTATAACTATAACAATAACTATAACTATAACAATAACTATAACTATAACAATAACTATAACTATAACAATAACTATAACTATAACAATAACTATAACTGGGGAGGCAGGAGGAGGAAGGAGGGAGGAGGGAGGAGGGAGAAGGGAGGAGGGAGGAGGGAGGAGAGAGAGAGAGGAGGGAGGAGGGAGGAGGGAGGAGGGAGGGAGGAGGGAGAAGGGAGAAGGGAGGAAAGAGGAGAGAAGAGGGAGGAGATAGGAGAGAGGAGAGAGGAGGGAGGATGGAGGAGAGAGGAGATGGGAGGAGGAGAGAGGAAGGAGGAGAGAGGAGAGAGGAAGGAGGCAGGAGAGAAGAGGGAGGAGGGAAGAGGGAGGAGATAGGAGAGAGGAGAGAGGAGGGAGGATGGAGGAGAGAGGAGAGAGGAAGTAGGAGGAGAGGAGAGAGAGAGGATGGAGGAGAGAGGAGAGAGGAAGTAGGAGAGAGGAGAGAGGAAGTAGGAGAGAGGAGAGAGGCAGGAGCAGGGAGGAGGGAGGAGGGAGGAGGGAGGAGGGAGGAGGGAGGAGGGAGGAGGGAGGAGGGAGGAAAGAGGAGAGAGGAGGGAGGAGGGAGGAAAGAGGAGAGAGGAGGGAGGAATCCTAATGTCAAGACAGGCAACTGATGACAGTCTTCAAATAAATCCTCAGAAAATTTACAGTAGTTTAAAAATGTCTCAGATCTGCAGAGAGTCTCAGATCTGCAGAGAGTCTCAGATCTGCAAAGAGTCTCAGATCTGCAAAGAGTCTCAGATCTGCAGAGTGAGTCTTGTTTCTACAGAGTGAACTTTGAATTTAGCATCTAATCTCCAGTCAGGGTCTCGGTCCACAGGTGAGACTCTCAGTCTAACCCTCAACAGGACTCAGAGTCACAGAGGAACCAGGTTTCCAGACCCCAAACCCAGGATAGAGAGGCTGAGTGAATGTGGTCTTGAAGGTGTGGAGGTGGATCAGTGAGTCAGAGGAGACTGTGTAGAAGGACAGAGAGCCAGCAGGAACGTCCACATACACTGCTACTCTCTCAGAGACCGGGGAGGGGATGTACATTTCTTTGTTATGGTGCCAGACAAAGTACCCACTCTCTGAGCAGTCCAGACACCAGGACTGATCATTCCCTCCAAACAAAGTGTCTCTACTGTCCCCTCTCCGTCTGATCCCTCTGTAACTCACTGATACAAAAACCAGTCCTCTGGTCTGGACCTCCCAGTAACAGCGACCAGTCAGACCCTCTCTACACAGCAGCTGGGGCCAGCGGTCAAACCTGTCTGGGTGATCAGGGTATGGCTGATCCTCCTCCACACGGGTCACCTTCCTGTTGTTGTCAGACAGTCTGAGTCCTCGGTGTACTGTGTTTGGGTCCAGGTCCAGTTCAACGGCATCTGATGGACAGACACAGCTGCAGGTTATCATCTGTCCATGTATTAACAACTTTATTGACAATTACTGAAAAAAATATTCTGACTTTAATCACATGTTCAGCTGTAAATCATATTTGACTCCAACAATCAGTTATTACAACATTTATACATATTATTGCTGTCAAACAATTACAAATATGTAATCACGATTAATTACATCAATGTCACATTTTTATCTATTCTACACTCTAAGAAATAAATCCGTAAAATAACAGAAACAGTACCGGCAGCTCATCACCCGACTTTCTACCGTCATTAAAAAACTGAATTTTTCAGTTAAATAACTGTGTCAATGGCAAAAAAAACACTTTCTGTTATATTGTAAATTAACAGAAATATACCTGGGAATCACGTACAAGGGACAATCTCTGTTAAAATGCACAGTCATACAGCTGTTAATTTACAGATATTTGTTAGAGTGGAAATGTTTTTCTATAAGACACAACACAGCTGCACGGTTATCATCTGCTGAGAATTAACAACAATTACTGTAAGAAAATCATTTAAATGTTCATTTCATGTTCAGTTGCGAATGATCTTTAACTTCATCAATCCAGCTATTACAGCAACTTGTCTACAACGTCCAGCTTTTTGTCCTTGATGACCCGATGACGACAGCCGATGATTCACATCAATAAACATGAACCGTGATGATAAATAAAAGTGTCCCATCAGCTTCCACTGCAGGACTCGGTGGCTCTGAACCGTCTGCTTTCTTAAACTGGTCTTAGCTCCACAACAGAGCTCACTTTTAGCACAAAGTTCACACCTCTGAACATCAAATTTAAAACTGTCATCTGCTACAGAGAAGTTTGACTGAGTCTGAATGAATATATGGGGACTGGGGGTCCATCAACTGACTTTAAGGTACATTTCACTGACCAGAGACCAAACGACCATCTGTATGCTGGTCTGAAGTCAGTGGATTTTAAATTGAGTTCTAATATCTTTCCAGCCACAATAACAGAAAATAGAGGAATTCATTTTTGTAGAAATCTAATATAACATGCAGCTGAGTTCATAGGAATAAACTCTGAACACACTCACACTTCCTCAGACCTGGTTTCAACCACTGTGGTCCACTAGGGTCCACCCTGAAGGAAGAAACAAAGTCCCAATTAACTTCATACACCTTCACTCAGATCCTACAGATAGTTTCTCAGTAAGTGACAGAGAAACAGTGTTGTCTGTCTGTCCATACCTGAGAGTGTCCAGTCTCCAGTGTGGATCCTCCAGTCCCGCTGACAGCAGCTTCACTCCTGAGTCTCCTGGATGATTGTAGCTCAGGTCCAGCACTCTCAGATGGGAGGGGTTTGAGCTCAGAGCTGAGACCAGAGAAGAACAGCCTTCCTCTGAGACCTGACAGCCTGACAGACTGAACACACACACTGTCAAGTTAGACATTCATTTTTGTCCACTGCTGAAAAAAGGGGGACCACTACAACCAACGGGATAATCAGAGACCCAAATTCACAGATCGTCCCAAATTGTTCTGCCTGCTGCCATCCCGCAGAAGGTCCTGAGCACCAGGCTCAAGGACAGCTTTATCCCACAGGCCTTCAAGCCCAGTTTAAAAGTTGAAATTGTATTAAAGCATAGCCCCTTGAGATGAACCATCTCATTCAAGGAACACCAGCATGATACAAACAATACAACAGACACACTCATGTACAACTTACATGTACAATGCTCTCATTATACAGTATACCCAAGTTAATTCTTAATTTGTTGACTGTGCTCTCAATATATATTTTTTAAAATAAGTAGATCAACCCAAAGTATTTGAAATAAGTCACATGTTCAAGGGGTAAAGCCTCATGGAAAGAAATATTGAAAAATGGAGACCGACCAAATGCTTGTCTGGTAGCGCATAACATACGTTTGTGTATGAGAACTGATTCTGGAGTTAAATTTGTGTTGTTTGGAGTTCTGAGATTTAAATGTGTTGGCACTGGATGGCATCTAGATATACTAGACAATTACATAGACACATTTTAAATTGAGAATAAATGTGGTGGTGGTCGGCTAGGTGCCACAAAGAACTACATTTCAGAGCATTTACCTGGTGAAAAGGCTATTGAAACTGGTTTGAAAGTTAATGTTGTGTGATGTCTGATTATGTTTTTCAACCTCTAAGATGAATCTTTTCTCATCTGTGGTAATGTAGGAGACATAACTTATATTGGGGGAGGAGTTTGGGTAAATTGACTGGCTACATTGCTGTTTCACTTCCTGCCTGGCTGTCCGACGGGCCGCAGCTCACTTGAAAATTGACCTGGCGTGTATCTTTAGCGGAGCGGGGATGCCCGGTAGGGCGGCTGGTTCATTAACTTGAATGGCAGTGATTGCTCGCGGGGGCCTCAACCCTTGGGAATGCAGCTCAGACGTGCCCGGTGGAAAATTATTTTTGTTCAATGATTCAATAAAATGTCTATTCAATAATTAATAAATGAAGAAAATGACAGCTCATAAATCAGATGAACACCAACCTGAGAGTCTCCAGTTTGCAGTATGGTCTCTTCAGGCCACGAGACACCACCTTCACTCTAGAGTCCTTCAGGTTGTTGTTACTCAGGTCCAGCTCTCTCAGACTAGTGGACTGGGAGCTGAGAACTGAGGACAGAGCTTCACAGCTTCTCTCTGAAAGGTCACAGCCACTCAGTCTGAAATAAAAGGTCCATCCAATAATTAACATATGATGAAAATAGCGACTCAGAGGAATATCATTTTTAAATAGCTAAACCCCAACCTAAGAGTTTCCAGTCTGCAATGTGGACTCTTAAGGCCACGAGACACCAGCTTCACTCCTGAATCCTGCAGGTTGTTGTTACTCAAGTCCAGCTCTCTCAGACTAGAAGACTGGGAGCAAAGAACTGAGGAAAGAGCTTCACAGCTTCTCACCGACAGGTTACACCCACTCAGACTGAAATAAAAAAGGCCAATAATTAACATATGAAGAAAATAATAACTCAGATGGTCATCATATCACACACTTAAACACCAACCTGAGAGTTTCCAGTCTGCAGTGTGGACTCTTCAGTCCATCAGAGAGAAGCTTCACTCCTGAATCCTGCGGGTTGTTGTGACTCAGGTCCAGCTCTCTCAGACTAGAGGACTGGGAGTTGAGAACTGAGGACAGAGCTTCACAGCTTCTCTCTGACAGGTTACAGCCACTCAGCCTGGACAGGAATCACCACAACACAAGAACACCATTGCAAACATGTTTTTTTTCTGAATATAGAAAAACTATAATCTAGATAGTTGTGTGTGCACGTACAGAGCTTTGTTGGAGGCTTTTACCACTGGAAGCAGCCTCAGAAGAGCCTCCTCTGAAGCAAAGTATTTCTTCAGGTCAAACATATCTAGGTTGTTTTGAGATGACAATAAGATAAACCCCAAAGCTGACCACTGAGCAGGAGACAGTTTACTTGCGGAGAGACTTCCTGAACTCAGGGACTGTTGGATCTCCTCCACTAGAGAACCATCATTCAGTTCATTCAGACAGTGGAACAGATTGATGCTTCTCTCTGCAGACAGATCCTCATCAATCTTTTTCTTGATGTACTCGACTGTTTCCTGATTGGTCCATGAGTTAGTTTCTGTCTGTGTCATCAGACCTCGCAGTAGAGTTTGATTGGTCTCCAGTGAAAGACCCAGGAGGAAGCGGAGGAACAAGTCCAGGTGTCCATTTGGACTCTGTAAGGCCTTGTCCACAGCATTTGGGTAGAACTGTTGTTGAAACCAAACGGATGATTCTGGTTCTGCCAGCAGGTTGACTCCAGAGTTGGTGAAGGTCAGATGGACATGAAGAGCAGCCAGAAACTCCTGAACACTCAGATGGACGAAGCAGAACACCTTGTCCTGGTACAGTCCTCTCTCTTCTTTAAAGATCTGTGTGAACACTCCTGAGCACACTGAGGCTGCTGTGATATCGATGCCACACTCTGTCAGGTCTGATTCATAGAAGATCAGGTTGCCTTTCTGCAGCTGCTCAAAAGCCAGTTTTCCCAGAGACTCAATCATCTTCCTGCTCTCTGGACTCCAGGTTGGATCCGTCTCAGCTCTTCCATCATACTTTACGTTCTTCAGTTTGGACTGAACCACCAGGAAGTGGATGTACATCTCAGTCAGGGTCTTGGGCAGCCATCCTCTCTCTCTGGTCTTCAACACGTCCTCCAGAACTGTAGCAGTGATCCAACAGAAAACTGGGATGTGGCACATGATGTGGAGGCTTCGTGATGCAGGAGATGTGATGTGGGAGATGATTCTGCTGGCCTGATCCTGATCTGTGAATTTCTTCCTGAAGTACTCCTCCTTCTGTGGGTCAGTGAACCCTTTGACCTCTGTCACCATGTCAACACACTCAGGTGGGATCTGATTGGCTGCTGCAGGCCGTGTGGTTATCCAGAGGCGAGCAGAGGGAAGCAGTTTCCCCCTGATGAGGTTTGTCAGCAGCACACCCACTGAGGTGGACTCTGTAACATCAGTCAGGATCTCAGTGTTGAGGAAGTCCAGAGAAAGTCGACACTCATCCAGACCGTCAAAGATGAAGACCACCTGGAACTCTTCAAACCGGCAGATTCCTGCTTCTTTGGTTTCACTAAAGAAGCAATGAACAAGTTCCACCAAGCTGAACTTTCTCTCTTTCAGCACATTCAGCTCTCTGAAGGTGAATGGGAATATGAACTGGATGTCCTGGTTGGCTTTGCCTTCAGCCCAGTCCAGAGTGAACTTCTGTGTTAAGACTGTTTTCCCGATGCCAGCCACTCCCTTTGTCATCACTGCTCTGATTGGTTCATCTCTTCCAGGTGGGTTTTTAAAGATGTCTTCACATCTGATTGTTGTTTCTGGTGTGGCTGGTCTCCAGGAAGCTGTTTCAATCTGTCTGACCTCATGTTCAGTATTCACCTCTTCAGTCCCTCCCCTTTTGAGGTAGAGCTCTGTGAACATCTTAATCAGAAGGGTTTTGTTTCCAGCTTTAGCAATCCCCTCAAACACGCATTGGAACATCTTATGTACGTTTGATTTGACTTTTCGCTGACACGCAGCAAGAATCTCTGAATGAATAAAACAATAAGTGTTTGTTTTAGTGAATGTGCACATTTCTGTATTCATGAAATCTAGTCTACTTGTGTGACGACCAGGTCCTGAATAGATTAACTATTGTAAAATTTCTTAGTATTCCTCTACAAAAACTGATATGTTGTGCATCTAAGTCATGCACCCATGAACTCTGTGGTAATGTAAAGAAAACAGGTGTATGACTTAACTACAGATGTAATTATTATATGTTAAATTATAACCACCCGAGGCAACAACACAGGATCATCTGACTTTCAACTTTTGTTCTCAGAGACACCTCTATCTCTCTGGTGGATGTTTGCATACATACTGCATGTGTCTATCTTAGTTGAGACATTGGCTACAAAGCTAATATTTGTTGAAGACTTTTTGATATACATATAATATATAACAATATAGTTTATTACATCCATTATTTTAAATTCATATTGATTATGACATACCTGCTGGTTCTGAGATGGTGTTTGATAAATTCCTCACTAGCTCATTCTGATTCATTTTCACTAAAACTATTCTGGTCACTTTAATGGTGTTCACACTGTAGGTCGAGAACATCTGGTCCACTGTCTTCACCCGGTTCACATTCTCCAGTTTGCTCTTTGGGATTGCTGGGAAGCCTTCAATGCCCCCATTCAGCTGCAGGTGCCACTGGAATGTTTCAAAGTCCTCAGCTCCCAAGTCCTCTAAAGCTCTTAAGACAACCTCTTGAGGCGTTGCCATCTTTGGTCCCTGCTAAGATCCAAAATATATCAAAAGAAGGTGGTCACCTTATAGAATTAGTTGGAGGGAAAAGTTTTAAAGAAAGCACTGGTAGTGGAAGACATCCGTTCAGAAAGTCACAACCAACATCCCAGATAGGAGTCAACACTCCCTAAGACACAAGCCTCTCAGCCCACCATTTGGATAAGGTTCAACGCCCTGCTCGACTCAAGGTCAACTGCCATTCTTTTGCCCTGATCTCCTGCCAGGTTGAACTCAAACCACCACTGTCTTACACCGGGGGGGTCCTATACTATGGTGGTGTGAAGCACAGATCCAATTGGGGGCCTACTCAGCCTGGGTCGCCAACGTAATAATAAGTGTTTAATTGGACTGGACTTATTGTGTAGGGCAAGGGCAATACTGGACTTCAACACACTGACCATTACGTTCTTTTTGAGTGACCCCTCATTCCTAAAATGACTGGCAATATAGTTGGCGTCATTGGCATGCAAGAGAAGTCTACATGGTCTTCACATCCTTCTCAGGGGGAGGCCCTTTTGCAAAAAGCCTTTGTCCACTACCAGATGAAAACTTCACAGCAGCAGTCCCAGTGGAAACAAGCTGGATTTACCTGCAGTTATACAGACCAAAATCATAGCTTCGATCCCTGAGAAAGAGTTTGCAGCCAGTGCAACTGTCAAGGACCTTTGGGAAATGAATTCTGAAGCCATTAACTTGGAGCCACAGGATAGCCTGTGGAACCTCCTGCATAATAATTGACAGTTGTTCCACAAACTCAATGATGTGGGTCTGACGCATGTGGTTCAGCACTCATCAATATGCCGATCCGCCAGCAGCCTCGGGAACTCATCTATGCAAACCAGATGCTACAAGTGATGATGAATAGTGGCATAATTGAGCAATCAAGTCCATGGTTGTCATCAGTCGTTATAGCTCCTAGAATGGATGGGAATTGCAGTTTGCGTAGCACAAAACAGTGAAGGTCTCCTCTCAAGTCTCTTATATATTTTTTTTGATCCAGACTACATGCACCGTTACTACAGCACTGTGTAGGGTCACCCATGGACAGAGTGCCAGTTGATGTGCTAGGGCCAGTACCAGTACAGGGAACCAGTATGTCCTGGTCGCAATTAACTACTTTATGAAGTGATCCAAAGCGTACCCCCTTCATGACCAAGAGGCAACGACCATGACTAAGCCCTTGGTGCCAGGTGTGTTCAGACACTTTAAAACACTTTCACAGATCCTCTCAAACCAAGGGTGGAATCACAGGTTCTCACTCTGATGTGTAACCTGCTAAGCCTCCGGAAGAAAAGGACCCCCCGGGTTCGCCCCCAAAGCGATGGATTAGTGGAACGGTTCATGCAGACCTTGAGCGGCCAACTAGCCCCCAACACTGCCTGGACCAGAATGATTACAACCTACAGATACCCCTCATTCTGATGGTGGGCCGCCACATCCTCCAGCTGGACTTCTGCATTGATGTTCGGTAGTGAACAGACAACAGTGCTGGCCTATGGAGGACCGCCAGATGCACCCAATATCATTCCTGATAATTTCACTCAGTTACAGGACCGATTGTAGATGGCCTACAGCCTGACTGAGGTCAACTCGCCTGGGAATTGAGAGGCAGATGTAGCAACTGTGCAGGACTAGCATGAGAGACTTCATAGAAGGGAAGATGGGTCAGGTTCAGAAAAGGGGAGGGAGCAGACAAAGGAAGAGAGAGTAACCCCCAATTTCCACTGGATGAGTAATGGCTGCGGATCGCCTCCGCTGCGTGAACGCTGCGGAGTCTCGAGGACCCAAGAGATCTCGCAAATTCATATAGAATAAAACCACAAAAACACCAGTTAGTCTTAATCTCCATCCAGAGGAGTAGAGGGGAACAACTCTGTTTTCAAGGTGTAGTGCAGGGAGATATGATAGGCTGTGAGCACGGGGTATTTTATTTTGAAAATGAACCAGATTTTTTATTTTGCTTCTATGCTCCACTTCCTGTCCCGCACTGCCGTGTGGTGAGTTGCAACAATAGGAGTTCTGCGTATCTGCTCCGGAGGGCTGGGGATCGCTGGAGCTGGGACGGAGTCTGGATGCAGCCGCTCAGCAGTCAGTGGAAACAACAACATCAACTTTAATCGAGACCTCCGCCGCCGTTACGCCTCCAGTGGAAATTGTGGGTAAAAGGGAAAAGGACGAGAGAGTAAAGCTACCAGCCTTTTTGTTATTAAAAAAAAACACAGTTTTTAGCCTGTATGCCAGGGTAGTACAACCCGGTCCTCATCATTAAGTTAGCTAGCAAGCTAAACAGGGATCGTCCACGTTCCCTCTACCTGCTACTACTGCTAGCCACCAGCACGGAAAGGAACGAGATGGCAACCCGTCGAAAAGTCAGACTTCTATTCATGTGATGTCGGAATAATCAAAAAAATACGTTCTGGACTAGGAGTGTTGCATATGAATACCCCCCCAAGTTGAGCAATAACTCAGCCAACTGCCATCAAACTCGTCTTATAACTTTCACACATCTCAATGACAAAAATCAAAATGGTTCCACTTTACTCGAGGTCAAGGAAAAATAGTCCTCATGTATCATGAAAGCCAATTTAAAAGCCAACTACTTGTGACACTTTAATGTAATGTAAAACACAAAGCTACATTTTATTTTTTAGTTTGATAATTAGGCCAGCCATGACATAGTTATGAGGTTATGTTGTCAAGGTTAACGTCAAGTTATCATAACATCAACATCAACAACTGCTTTAAAACGACACTTTAATGTTAAAACATTAATTATGTTAAATTATTAATTAATTATTATTAAAGTTTGATGTTATAACAAAAACATCTCCAACAATGCTAACTTTGCATTTAAAGTGTCATAATTTACCAAATGACACTAAAAAGCTACAGTCAACATTCATAAAGACTCCTTCATGATCATGTCAGTCTTATGCACACCTCCTCAAATAAAGTGTCCCCCACAGATGATCTTTGGGTGAATAAATATCTGAAAGCAACACACGCCTGACTTATTATTCCTGTGTTTTCCTTTATAACAAAAAAGACATTTCAGACATAAACTGGTGCATAGAGGCAGGAACTGAAGTGTGGGGGGGGGAAAAAGAACCCCCACCCCTTGGCTCCAGACTAGTTTCTATTGAACACTAGCCACTAACAAAGCTCACATGACATACTGTCCACATTTCATTTCCTATACATCCTTCACAATAAAAGTCCCTCTTAATTTGGTCGTTCAAAAGCTTTTATTGTGAAGCTGCATAATCAGGAATCTTGGGTTTCATCAGCAGTAACTTAACACAACAGGAAATATGATATCATGAATTATTCTGCAGAATGGCTCATTTCAAAAACCAGCACAGGATAATACCTGTGTACTTTTAACTTATACTTTAAGTACATTTAACTCATAATACTCAAGTACTTGTCAGCAGAGCTACATTTGAGTTACTAAATCACCTCCATAGCCATTAGCATGGTTAGCATGGTTAGCATTGTTAGCTCATTGCAGCTGGTGATCCTAAGAGCTAACTGTTAGCATGTTAGCACAGAAACCCATTTTTGCAGCTGAGAAGTGTCACTTACCAGAAGTTTAAGATGGAGGAGACGTAGCTGTGTCACACAAGTGAAAGTAAAAAGAGGCTGACACTCACACAGGGAGCAGGAAGTGGGGGTGGGGTGCTAGGAAATGGACCAGCTGTTGGATAAATAACTATAAACTCTAGTTCTTTAGCAAGGTAGCTGTTCTGAAAACTAAGAAAGACTCATCTGATTGGTTGGTTTAACCCAAACACTCTGAACCTGGCGGAGATGGAGCGGCGTCCCCACGGGACAAAGTGCAAGTTAGGAGTGGCTGACACACTCACCCAGAGCAGGAAGTGTGTGGGGGTGTAACGCTTGCTGCATGTATCTGGAGTTCTTTTCAAAATGTGATACAAACTATTTAGTTATGTTAAATGGTATAATTTGACAATTTCCACGCAAAATAATTACATAATTGCATGATTTCATAATAAAAGTCCCAAACATCTTAGCAGGAAGATGAAAAATGTTGTTTACTTACACAAGAGCAGCCATTTTCCCCTGTTGCCATGGGAACGTTATGAAGTGACATAATTACACAACAAGACAAGACTGTCTCTTTTTCATCAAAGTTTTTGCAAGTTCCCGCTATTTCATCGCATAAAATTGCAGAAATATCTCGCAGATTCCGTTGCATTTTTTCAGAAAACAAGCCGCATAATCAAGGACTTTTACAACAATCACAAAAAACTCTGGATTTTTCTGGAAGGACTGGATTTAATCCAAACTAATGGCCTCAGGGGGAGACCAGGACTAGGTGAAGGGGGTCCAGCTGGGAGGAGTCCTCAAGGAAGACCAAGACTAGGTGGAGGGACGTCCAGCTGGGAGGAGGCCTCGGGGAAGACCCAGGACTAGGTGGAGGGACGTCTAGCTGGGAGGAGGCCTCGGGGAAGACCAGGACTAGGTGGAGGGACATCTAGCTGGGAGGAGGCCTCGGGGAAGACCCAGGACTAGGTGGAGGGATTATATCTCCAACCTGGCCTGGGAACCCCTCAGGATCCCCCAGTCGGAGCTGGCTTGGGAAAGGGAAGTTTGGGGTCCCCTGCTGGAGCTGCTCCCTCGAGACCCGATGGATGATGGATGGATAGATTGATGGATGTATTAACTGCATTTTAGTCTTCCTGCTTTATTTGAGTATGTCCAGTTGTTATTCATGTATCAAGCGTTTCCCTCTGGGAGTGATGTCACAGCAGAGACCTGGACCACGCTGTCCACTGTCTGGATGGACGGAGGACTCCCTACCTTACACCATATGATTTTTAATTTGTTTTAGTCATCTTTTAACACCCTTTAAAGGCAACAACCAAAAATACAGCTGACAAACAAAATCCAACTCTGTTGAAGTCTAAGTTTATTGAACCTTCCCATCTTACTTTAAATGTCTGAAAACAGAGTTCTCTGGTTCTTGTCTTGAAATACGTTCATTTAATGTTACTCCACACAGGTTAAAAAACATCTTTAATTCACTGAGTTCCTTCAAACTTTAACAAGTGGAACATATCCAGCTGCCGCCACACAGGGAGTGCCAGCGTGCAAGACATCCAACGGCAACTGATAGAGGCCTGAGGTTGCCTCCTAACACACAGGTCCTGGGTCTGGATCCAGCAGCCATCCAGTTCTATGGAGAGTTCTCTTGACACACAGGTCCTGGGTCTGGATCCAGCAGCCATCCAGTTCTATGGAGAGTTCTCTTGACACCAGGTCCTGGGTCTGGATCCAGCAGCCAGCCAGTTCTAGGACATACACTCACTATGTTTACACATATTAATGCCCTTACTCCTATTAGCTATTTCATGTATATTGTATTCTAGTATTTCATTATATTTATATTCTGTTCTGTGTGACTGATTTTGCTGCTGGAACATAATAATATCTATCTATCTATCTATCTATCTATCTATCTATCTATCTATCTATCTATCTATCTATCTATCTATCTATCTATCTATCTATCTATCTACACCCCTGCAAAATAGGATTTAAAACAAAGTTTTTCTTTCCTTCCTTCCTCCCCTTCTTTAAAGGTTGGGGTATCTGACCTGTTGATATCCGAGTCTGTGATAAGGGGATGAAGTGGTTCTCCTTCTCTTCTTCTGGCCTTGCGTCTCTGCTGCAGCCCTGGACTCTGCCAGCTGGTTGGTTCGTGCTCATATAAAACACAAAGAGGCCAAAAACCGCCTCAAACTACAGTAAACCTCTCTGCTGTAATGAGCTGCACGCGGTCCAGAGAAGCTTCTAAAACCAGAATAATACCCCCACATGTCTTAATCTCACAAAGCTATATTCAGACAAAGGCCTTATTATGAATATCCAAACTGAATAATCTGTTTGCAGATTAAATTTTAACAATTGTCATATTTGGAATAATAGTAGAATATTAGTGTACATTAACGTACTTATGTTATATAATAGTTTTGATCACTTGCATATCAGCGTTTCATGTCCAGCCTAATTTTCGTCTGGACAAGACGTTTGACATCCCAGAAACTGTTCAAATAGAAAGAGATCGTTAAGAAGGAGTCCCAGTTCGGAGAAAGCGAAAGCTCGTCAGCGTGTTGATGATCTGCTGTCTTATCTCGGCAGTTCTGATGCCGTAGACGATCGGGTTGAAGCAGCTCGGGAAGAACAGGTACATGGTGCTGAAGAAAACCCGGACGGCTTCAGGGAGACGGTTTCTGATCCGATAGGACAGGAAGGCTGTGAGGATGATGGTCAGGCTGACGCTCATGACCACGATGTGGGTGACGCAGGTGTGGAGCGCTTTGACACCGGACCGGCCAGAAGTCAGCACGGAGCTGAATATGACGACGTAGGAGGCCGCGATTACAATGAAGTCGGCTACAGGGATGAGGACCACGGTCAGCAGCCCGACCAGGTTGTTGGTGGCGGTGCTCCCACAGGCCAGCTCCACTAGGGCCATGTGCTCACAGAAACAGTGGTTCATCACGTTTCTGGAGCAGAAGGACAGCTGTCCCGCCAGGCTCACAATCAGCGAGACCATGAAGACGTTCCTGAGCACTAGCGGGATGATGAACTTGAGGAATCTGGTTAGCGCCATGCGGTCATGGTAGTACAGGGGCGTGCAGATGGCAAAGTATCGGTCCAGCGCCATCCACAGCAGCAACGTCGACTGAAAAGCTCCTAACAAATGAATCAAGTGCATCTGAACCAGGCAGCCAATCAGAGAGATCCCCCTCCAGTCAAACAGGAAGCTCAGCAGCATGTGGGGGACGAAGAAGAGCGGGAGGCTCAGGTCCACACACGCCATGCCGGCGATGAGGATGTACATGGGCGAGTGGAGGCTCCTCTGGGAGATGACGACGTACAGCAGCAGCGAGTTGGCCCACAGCGACACCGCCAACATGAGGAAGTAGGGGACGAAGAGGACGGGCCTCAGCGCTCCGAGATCACTGAAGCCGTCCAGGATGAAGTGGCTGTGGGACGACACGTTCGCCATCCTCACTTCCTCTTAGTAACCACCTTCAACCAGTCTGAAAACAGAGACAAGCGTTTGGATAGTTACTGCGTGTGTTCCTGTGTGTGGCACAAAACCACGTTAAGGGGTTTTAGTTGGTTTTCTCTGGTCTGAATCACTTGATTAGTTCTTAAACTTGGATCGTTTTCCCCTTGGTTCAGTTTCGTTTCACACAGAGAAAAATCCAAGCCAAAAAAGGAGACATTAGCTCAGACCGCTAAGCTACCTGACTACAAGAGACATTAGCTCAGACCGCTAAGCTACCTGACTACAGGAGACATTAGCTCAAACCGCTAAGCTACCTGACTACAGGAGACATTAGCTCAGACCGCTAAGCTACCTGACTACAGGAGACATTAGCTCAGACCGCTAAGCTACCTGACTACAAGCGACATTAGCTCAGACCGCTAAGCTACCTGACTACAGGAGACATTAGCTCAGACCGCTAAGCTACCTGACTACAAGAGACATTAGCTCAGACCGCTAAGCTACCTGACTACAGGAGACATTAGCTCAGACCGCTAAGCTACCTGACTACAGGACAATATTGGAGCCTGCTTTAAAACAAGGACCTGAACTACAACTAAATGAATACTAATAATAAATAATAAAGTTATTTATGAACTAGACATGTTTTCTTTATGTTGCCTTTCTCTAAATGATGCTCATGTCTTTAATGTTTAATTTCTTATACTGCATTGTGACTTTTATTTGTGTGTTTAATTTGTTTAATTTGTTTTAATAGTTTTAATGTAGGCCACATGGGGATTGGGAGACGTCTTCTCGGTTGTGCTACGCGGTGAATTCATAATTAAGTAAATTTAAGTACAGTTAATAATTCTAAAATATAATTCAAATGAAGACTTAGGCTCTAAAATTACAATATCTCAGTTTTGGTGCAACAAAATAAAAGTTTTGTGAGGAAACTGGGTTTTTGGCATCACTGAAACATTGAGTATTATGAATTATTATGAATTATTATGAATTAGAACGTGACAGCTGAGGCAGGAGGCCTACATGCTGGTATCGGTATCGTGACTATTTGACCTTGTCTTTGACCTTGTGTTGTCCTCCCACGTCAAAACTGAAAATGGACAATTTTTGACGCTTTTAAGATACTTTTTAATCACTTTTTATCCCTTTTATCACCATTTTCTTCCTTCTGTCCCACCCCCATCAGCCTCCGTCCAAATCTCTAACACCAACACATCACCACTAGTTTACACTGTTGTCTTTTTAAGTTCCTGGTCCAGAAACCTCATTTATATGAAATTAAATAATTTTTTAGTCTTTTGGCAAAGAAATAAAACACCCCAAACTCACTAAAGTAGTGAGCTGGTCCTTCAGCGTAATATGGATCCATGCGTGGAAGATTTGGACAATCTGGATGAAAGAATCCCAGACTTGTGATGGAGAACCTTATAAAGGGGGTCAGATTTGACCCGGGACAACGGGAGGGTTGTTGCTGTGACTGACTGTCAAACTAGTCCAGAACAGAAAGTTGTGTGGCGTCCAGCGTGAAGGACGTAAAGGAAAGGTGCTGCATTCATAAAGCTCTAGTCTTACCGACTATCAAGGCTCTTCTACATCATACAGGATCCATTCACCATCACACACACACACACACACACACACACACATCTACACACCTGCTCATCAGATACACACACCATCAGATACACACACCATCAGATACACACATACAGCCACCAACCCCCCAACGGGCAGGCGTCCGTTCAGACACCTCGACATGGGACTGCAGGACCGCGGTACCACTGAACCACCCCCGCCTGTCCGTGTTGTTCCAGAGAGTCTAACCTGAGCCGGGCCCCCCAACAACACCGCAGGGTCATCACACACACACAGGGTTGGCAGCTGATAGCTCCTTGTTGTAATGCAACGTTATCAGGGTGCTCACACACACACACACACACACTAGTCCCCCCACATGCACACTGACGACCCTACGTGCACTGAGTCACTTTAAATTCATGCAAAAATTCAAATTTTCCCTGCAATCCATCCTGCTGCTGCTGATATCTGCCGGGTCACAATCGTGTAATAATCATTTTAAATTTTATATTGCACATACATTTATACTGTTTCTCTTTTTTCTTGTCTTCTGTTTCTTTCCTCGGAGCCTTGCAACGTGATAATAAAGTCTAATTTACTCCGTATCGGCCAATATGCAACTCCAAGCATTGGGAAGGAAAAGATATGATTTCCTATATCAATGTTCTTCTTAATCCCCCAAAATAACATGATTGATTCCACACAACGCTCTTTGCCAAGTACAAATCTCTACTTTCATTCATTTTGGGGCGTCTTATTCAATTTTATAGCATTTGAAACCAAATTGAAGTGTTTTTGAAATAGTATTGAGAGTAAAAGTTGACATATTCCAGTCTGTGATTATCATCAACATCCATTCCTTTAATTTTAGTCTCAATAATTTCTGCTTTTATAACTCAAACATTAGGTATAATTTCCTATAAATGAGGTTTATTGACCATATATTCAAAAAATGAATTTAATAAGTTAGTGTTATGTAGTGTTAAACATCAAAAAAGAGACAAATATTGAAAAAAAGGGACACAAACGTAAGAAAATAGTTAAAAACATCTATGAAAAGCGTCAACAGAAGTGTTGATTTTCAATTTTGACGAGAAGACAACACGAGGATGTTAATTTTACAAGATGATCAGACATTACATATGTTTTTAGTAATCACGCAGCAGAAGACATCGTTGATCATTGTATGCTGGAGAGTTTAAGACCTTTAACCTCAAAACTGACAAAAATCTGACATTCTTGTTACTTTTTCAGACTTTTTTTAGTCTCCACTACCACCATCTTATTAGTTTTATACTTTCTGGAATTCATGGTCAATAACCCTCATTTATATAGAATTATACCTAATATTAACCCTCATTTATATAGAATTATACCTAATATTAACCCTCATTTATATAGAATTATACCTGATATTAACCCTCATTTATATAGAATTATACCTGATATTAACCCTCATTTATATAGAATTATACCTGATATTAACCCTCATTTATATAGAATTATACCTGATATTAACCCTCATTTATATAGAATTATACCTGATATTAACCCTCATTTATATAGAATTATACCTGATATTAACCCTCATTTATATAGAATTATACCTGATATTAACCCTCATTTATATAGAATTATACCTGATATTAACCCTCATTTATATAGAATTATACCTGATATTAACCCTCATTTATATAGAATTATACCTGATATTAACCCTCATTTATATAGAATTATACCTAATATTAACCCTCATTTATATAGAATTATACCTAATATTAACCCTCATTTATATAGAATTATACCTAATATTAACCCTCATTTATATAGAATTATACCTAATATTAACCCTCATTTATATAGAATTATACCTGATATTAACCCTCATTTATATAGAATTATACCTGATATTAACCCTCATTTATATAGAATTATACCTGATATTAACCCTCATTTATATAGAATTATACCTGATATTAACCCTCATTTATATAGAATTATACCTGATATTAACCCTCATTTATATAGAATTATACCTAATATTAACCCTCATTTATATAGAATTATACCTAATATTAACCCTCATTTATATAGAATCATTCCTAATATTAACCCTCATTTATATAGAATTATACCTAATATTAACCCTCATTTATATAGAATTATACCTGATATTAACCCTCATTTATATAGAATTATACCTAATATTAACCCTCATTTATATAGAATTATACCTAATATTAGAGTTAAAAAGCAGAAATGATGAATTATTGTAACAGGAGGGTAAAACATGTGATTTTAAAGCTGTACAGACAAAATTGACATGACTTCCCTGGGATTGAACTCTGTAACAGAAACAGCAATCACATTATTAATGGCACTGTGTAGAGCGTCATCAGAGGAGGAAAGAGCCTCCTGGACCAGGACTCAGAGGGCAGCCGTCTTCAGCCTGTCCCAGGTCAGCATGTCTCTAGCAGAGTGCATGTCTACGACAGCAACATTACGTTAGAGCAGGTAAACAACACACGGTGAAACCACCTCCCATCGCTGTTCCAGGACTCAGACCTGAAGACAGTCCAGCTCCTGTAGAGAACACAACTCAGCATCTTTAACAGTGATGTGTCCCCCCGCTGACTCTCCTTCATCTACCTACTGCTCAGCTCTTTATTACCCTCCGTCCGACGCTGCCATTGGCTGCACAGACACACTGCACCAGCTCGTCATCTGGCAGCCAGCTGACTGAGTGGTTCTGGATGCTTCCTGGGGCTTTAACGCAGAGTCACCAGCGTAGACTAGTCCCCAGAAGACGAGGACTAGTCAAAGTTAACCTCGGCAGTAAACATGAATGTCTCCAGATGTCCTGGATAGAACGAGCTGTCATAAGGACGTTATAACACACTGTCCTCAGAGGGGGAGTGTGCCTACTCACCACATATGCAAAGGCCTTAATGGAAGTGAAAATAGAAAATATTCACACATATATTATGTGTGTGTGATACACCGCCAGGGAGATCTGTCCTGATCTTTTATCGTCATTTGAATGCACCACAGAGCGCCACAGGAAGTCCTTCCTGCCTGTGGCCATCACACTTTATAACTCCTCCCTCTAAGTGTCTGACACACACACACACACACACACACACACACACACACACACTGGATATTATCTGTATATTATCTGTATATTATCTGGATATTATCTGGATATTATCTGGATATTATCTGGATATTATCTGTTTTGTGCAATAACACCGGCTTAAAATTTGTGCAATACTCTGCTGCTACTATTTATTCATTGCGCCGAGTGCTGCAATAGCAGCACTCGGCGCAATGACTATTATTGCTCATACTTATTATTCTTTTTCATCTTCCGCCACATTTTCGTCCGTCCGTAAGTCCCGAAGCGTTGCCAACACGCGCAAACACAATACACCGAAACGTGGGTATTGATCGGGAATGGTGTGCTCGGAAGTTTCTACCAGATTTGCCGCGCGGTTTTCCCGAAATCGGGAAATTTCCCATTGACTTGAATGGGAAATGTTCGGGAAAACTCTCAACATCGCTCCAAACCCCCCCTCTTTGGGACCGTGCTGTGTCGCCATACTTTAACGTAGAAACATGATTAAAAGGTTAAACCGAAGACAAGACTTTGGCGTTTATTGGGCTGAATGGGCGTTCAGATATCAAGCACGGTTTCTCCCAAATCACAGTTTACGTATCGTCCCGTTTTCAGACGTCTCAGATTTTCCAATGTGTGTGTATGTGGTGGAATGTTCAGAGCTAGAGTGGAGGACAGAGTGGGAGGCTGGAGGACGGATATCTGGAAGTTTCTCAAACTAATGTCTCTCTCTCCTCCAGTTTTAACTCTTCAGACTTCATTATTGGTCAAAATGTAGGAAATCTTGTTCCGGTCGCAGACGTGTAACTATGGAGTCTATCGGACTTAAATTGTGGGCTGTGATCTACCAACTGTCGACGAAACTATGAAAAAACTGGCAGCTGGAGGACGATTTAATGACATTTTCCCCAAACAAATGTCTCTCTGTCCTCCAGTTTGACGTCTTCAGACATCATAGTTGGTCAACATGTAGAAAATCTTGTGCTGATCGCAGACGTGTAACTATGGAGTCTGTCGGACGTAAAGTTTTCGCGCTAGCGAACCAACTGCTGACTTATAACAGAAAAAAAACCCACTCTGGCCTCTTCTCTGAGGAAATCACCATAGCAACAGGCCCTGACACTGAGAGGACAGAGGGAGGGGCCCTTTCAAATGTTCGAAATTAGTGCAATTTAGGCCATTTCCACGTGTCGTACTTTAACGAACTCCTCCTAGAGCTTTCATCCAATCAGCTTCAAACTTGGTGTGTGTCATCTTAACATGTTAACGATGAAAAGTTATTGAAAGAAATTTTTTTCGTCGAACGGTGTGGCCGTGGCGGGGCGGCCATTTTGTGCGATTCGCCACCAAAACAATATTATGAAAATTGAGCCCCTGCACTACGTTTAACGTAGACTCACGAAACTTGGTCCACATATGTAGCATGGCAGGGCGGACATAAAACTCAATTGTAGCCCCCCCCCTAAACCCAACAGGAAGTCCGCCATTTTGTATTGAATGTTCGAAATTAGTGCGATTTTGGCCATTTCCACGTGTCGTACTTTAACGAACTCCTCCTAGAGCTTTCATCCGATCAACTTCCAACTTGGTGTGTGTCATCTTAAGATGTTAACGATGAAAAGTTATTGAAAGAAAAAATTTTCGTCAAACGGTGTGGCCGTGGCGGGGCGGCCATTTTGTGCGATTCACCACCAAAACAATATTATGAAAATTGAGCCCCTGCACTACGTTTAACGTAGACTCACGAAACTTGGTCCACATATGTAGCGTGACAGGACGGACATAAAACTCCATTGTAGCACCCCCCTAAACTCAACAGGAAGTCCGCCATTTTGTATTGAATGTTCGAAATTAGTGAGATTTTGGCCATTTCCACATGTCGTACTTTAACGAACTCCTCCTAGAGCTTTCATCCGATCAGCTTCAAACTTGGTGTGTGTCATCTTAACATGTTAACGATGAAAAGTTATTAAAAGAAAAACTTTTCGTCATACGGTGCGGAAGTGGCATGGCAGCCATTATTAGCTTTTATTGCTATGCGGATGTGCCCCAATAGCAGGCACACTGATAAAATTTCTGCGGAATTTTCTAGTTAATTATTACTGTTCACCATAACTCCTTAATTATGTAAATACTGTATAATAACAACTCCTTAACTATGTAAATACCGTACATATCCACACTCCTTATATTTCTTTATTTATATTTCTACTCTGATATTCATATACTCTTGTAACTCTAACACAGAGTTTCCCTTCAGGCATCAATGAAGTATTTCTGATTCTGATTTTGATATTTTGTCCTCATCTTCCCTTCTGGTTAGCAACAAAATGTTTGCTACTTCACTGCCTCGATTACCCACAGTGCCGCCTGCTGCATTTCTGATGTAATAACTATCTGATCCATAACCACTACTTCATTGCTGCCCCATATTAAAACCACAGCGGGCGGAGACATACCTCCACTCGGCGTGTTATCGCGAGAACAATGAGACGGTTGGGTTTAGGAAACGTGACATATATATATATATATATATATATATATATATATATGTATATATAGATAGATAGATGGATAGATAGATAGATAGATAGATAGATAGGCAAGGCAAGGCAAGGCAGCTTTATTTATAGAGCACATTTAAGCAACAGGGCAATTCAAAGTGCTTTACACAAAATCAGTTAAAAACAATAAAAACAGTTAAAAGAAAATAAAACCCATAAAAAAAAACAGAAGAAACATTTCAAAAATAAAAACAGATAAAACACAGGAATAAAAGTTACAGTGCAGTATATAAAAGAATAAACAGTAAAGAAATGAGCAACATTTAAAGGAAGGCAACGTCAAAAAGAAAGGTCTTCAGCATTGATTTAAAAGAACTGAGAGTAGCAGCGGACCTGCAGGTTTCTGGGAGTTTATTCCAGATATGAGGAGCATAGAAACTGAACGCTGCTTCCCCCTGTTTAGTTCTGACTCTAGGAACAGACAGTAGACCTGTCCCAGATGACCTTAGAGGTCTGGGGGGGTCATAGTGTACTAGCAGATCAGAAATGTATTTTGGCCCTAAACCATTTAGTGATTTATAAACTAGCAAAAGAACTTTGAAATCAATTCTTTGGGGCACAGGAAGCCAGTGTAAGGACTTCAGAACTGGAGTGATGTGATCCAGTCTCTTGGTCTTAGTGAGGACCCGAGCAGCAGCGTTCTGAATCAGCTGCAGCTGTCTGATTGATTTTTTAGGGAGACCTGTAAAGACCCCGTTACAGTAGTCAAGTCTACTGAAGATGAAAGCATGGACTAGTTTTTCCAAATCCTGTTGACACATAAGTCCTTTAACCCTTGATATATTCTTAAGGTGATAATAGGCTGACTTTATAATCTTAATGTGGCTGTTAAAGTTCAGGTCAGAGTCCATGACTACACCAAGGTTTCTGGCTTTGTCAGTTGTTTTTAACATTGTTGTTTGAAGCTGAGCGCAGACTTTTAATCGTTCCTCTTTTGCTCCAAAAACAACCACCTCAGTTTTTCCCTCATTTAATTTCAGAAAGTTCTGGCACATCCAGCCGTTAATTTGTTCAATACACTTAGTCAGTTTTTGTATTGGACTATAGTCCCCTGGCAATAAGGTTATGTAAATTTGTGTGTCGTCCGCATAACTATGGTAACTTATTTTGTTGTTTTCCATAATCTGAGCCAGTGGAAGCATGTAGATGTTAAACAGAAGAGGCCCCAGAATGGAGCCTTGGGGAACTCCGCACGTCATATTTGTACGTTCAGATGTATAATTACCTATTGACACAAAGTAATCCCTATTCTGTAAGTAGGATTCAAACCAGTTTAGTACTGAGCCAGAAAGACCAACCCAGTTTTCCAATCGGTCTAGTAATATGTCGTGGTCGACCGTGTCAAATGCAGCACTGAGATCAAGTAATACTAAGACTGAAATTTTGCCATTATCTGTGTTAAGGTGGATGTCATTAAAGACCTTAACGAGAGCCGTCTCAGTGCTGTGGTGTGGTCGGAAACCCGACTGAAAGGTATCAAAACTGTTGTTTAGTGACAAGAAATGGTTGAGTTGTTGAAAAACTGCTTTTTCAATGATTTTACTTAAAAACGGAAGGTTTGATATCGGCCTATAGTTGTATAGTAGATAGATAGATAGATAGATAGATAGATAGATAGATAGATACTTTATTCATCCCAAAGGAAATTTTAGGCATCCAGTAGCAAGACAAGCAAAACACAACAAACACATATACACACATATATCACACATATACACACATATGTCACACATATATCACACATATACACACATATATCACACATATACACACATATATCACACATATATCATACATATATCACACATACACACATATACACACATATACACACACATACACACATATATCACACATATACACACATATATCACACATATATACACATATATCACACATATACACACATATACACACATATACACACACATACACACATATATCACACATATACACACATATACACACATATACACACACATACACACATATATCACACATATATACACATATATCACACATATACACACATATATCACACATATATCACACATATATCACACATATACACATATACACACATATATCACACATACTGTACATAAGAATAAAAATCACTCCCTCACAAGACACTTGCTGAACCCTTTTTGTGGGGAACCACATAGAGGAACATCTGTATCCGTCATTTGTTCGGTGTAGTGTACGTAGAATACGCCGTAGTTTTACTGGCTGCCTTCTTTTAAACTCTTGGCCAATTGACTGGATGGAACGGGACTGGACGGGACGGGACTGGAAGGGACGAGACTGGACAGGACTGGATGGGACGGGACTGGACGGGACTGGACGGGACGGGACGGAACTGGAAGGGACGAGACTGGACAGGACTGGACTAGATGGGACTGGACGCGATGGGACTGGAATAGATGGGACGGGATTGGACTGGACTGGATGGGACGGGACTGGACTAGCCAGGACTGGACGGGACGGGACGGGACTGGACGGGACGGGACTGGATGGGACTTGACAGGACGGGACTGGACGGGACGGGACTGGACTAGCCGGGACTGGACGGGACTGGACTGGACTAGACGGGACTGGACAGGACTGGACTGCTTGGTGGAAAGGACAGCAAAGCAGTCTGACACGACAACTGCAACTTTTGGCTTTCACACTTTCATCATTTTTTCATTACATTTTTTAAATTATATTTTAGAAATGGTTCCCTCCCCCTCCCTCCCTCTGGTACCTCCCTCCCTCTGGTACCTCCCTCCCTCTGGTACCTCCCTCCCTATGGTACCTCCCTTTGTCATTGTTATGTCAGAAACATTCTTCCAAAGGTGGGAATTAAAGTTATGAGTTAGGGCGCCACCTTAGAAACTTAATAAAACGCTTCCTAGGACAAAATCATAAAAAAAGGAATGTAAAATTCAGCAAATGTTATGGGCTCATGTTGTTATTAGAGTCCCAGTTCAGACGAGACGGCAGCTTCTGAGTGTGGTCCCGATGTGCTGTCGGATGCTGGCGGTTCTGATGCCGTAGACGATCGGGTTGAAGCAGCTCGGGAACAGCAGGTACATGGTGCTGAAGAAAACCCGAACGGCTTCAGGGAGACGGTTTTTGATCCGATAGGACAGGAGAGCAACAAGTGCGATGGTCAGGCTGACGATCATGACCACGATGTGGGTGACACACGTGTGGAGCGCTTTGACCCCGGACCCAGCGGACTTGGGCACGGAACTGAATATGACGATGTAGGAGGCCGCGACTACAATGAAGTCGGCTACAGGGATGAGGACCACGGTCAGCAGCCCGACCAGGTTGTTGGTGGCGGTGCTCCCACAGGCCAGCTCCACTAGGGCCATGTGCTCACAGAAACAGTGGTTCATCACGTTTCTGGAGCAGAAGGACAGCTGTCCTGCCAGGCTCACGAACAGCGAGACCATGAAGACGTTCCTGAGCACTAGCGGGATGATGAACTTGAGGAATCTGGTTAGCGCCATGCGGTCATGGTAGTAGAGGGGCGTGCAGATGGCAAAGTAGCGGTCCAGCGCCATCCACAGCAGCACTGTCGAGTGAAAAACTCCGACACAGTGAATGAAAAACATCTGAACCAGGCAGCCAATCAGAGAGATCCCCCTCCAGTCAAACAGGAAGCTCAGCAGCATGTGGGGGACGAAGAAGAGCGGGAGGCTCAGGTCCTCACACGCCATGCCGGCGATGAGGATGTACATGGGCGAGTGGAGGCTCCTCTGGGAGATGACGACGTACAGCAGCAGCGAGTTGGCCCACAGCGACACCGCCAACATGAGGAAGTAGGGGACGAAGAGGACGGGCCTCAGCGCTCCGAGCTCACTGAAGCCGTCCAGGATGAAGTGGCTGTGGGACGACACGTTCGCCATCCTCACTTCCTCTGGAGGGGGGTTACCTGGAAACAGAGAAACAGTTAGAACTTCTCTCACAGTCTGGAACCCAAACTGATCCGATGGTCTGCCGGCCATCGGATCATCGGACACCTGCTAAGTAGTCATTTTGGGGCGTCTTATTAAATTTTATAGCATTTGAAACCAAATTGAAGTGTTTTTGAAATAGTATTGAGAGTAAAAGTTGACATATTCCAGTCTGTGATTATCATCAACATCCATTCCTTTAATTTTAGTCTCAATAATTCCTAATTTCTGCTTTTCTAACTCAAACATTAGGTATAATTTCCCATAAATGAGGTTTGTTGACCATAAATTCCAAAAATAACTAAAACTAAAATTAATAAGTTAGTGTTACATAGCGTTGAAAAAAAGAGACAAAATGTAGGAAAAAGTTAAAAACATCGATAGAAAGCATCGTAACCTCGTCTTGTCCTCTGGGGAAAATTGACCCGTTTTCAAAGTTTTTTATATCAGAAGTTTCTTATCAGAAGAACCAAAATACCCAAAAATAACATGGATGATCTTCATTAAATTGAATGATTACTTTCATTAAATTTGCTGTACAGAAACTTCCACAACAGGTTTTATTCAGTTTTATAGCATTTGAAAAAAAATTGACCATAAATTCAAAACATAACTGTGAAACTAAAGTTAATAAGTTAGGGTGATGTAGTGTTAAACGTCAAAGTGACAAACATTGAAAAAAAACCATCAAACGTGTTGAAAAAAGGGACAAAAACGTAAGAAAAAGTTAAAAAAGCGTCAACAAAAGTGTTGATTTTTCAACTTTGACGGAAAGACAACATGAGGGTTAATATTAATCACCAGATTACGTGCAAAGTTCACAGTTTAACCCTCGGATGGTATTCAGGTCAAATTGACCCATTTCAAGTTTTTACAAGAAGAAAAAGGACCAAGTTCCATGTTTTCTCCCTGAAATCAGCATCTTACCTTATTTCCTGAGATAAACATGTATTCCTGACTCAGAACATTATTCTGGATATGACACTTATGTTTTTACCGCTTTTTTGTAGCCTCTTTGTCTCCTTTTCATCACTTTTTCGTCACCTTATAGTGGCTTTTTGTCACCTTTTCGTCTCTTTTTACCATCTTTTTACCATCTTTTTACCGCATTTACCGCCATTTTACCGCCTTTTCGTCGCCTCTTTGTCTCCAACTCAGAACATTATTCTGGATATGACACTTATGTTGTATCCATAGTGGATTTTAACATGAATTATAACCTGATGATAAAAACGAACCCCACTTCCATCTTTAATAGTGTCCTAGTAGAGACGGATGGTTCCCTGAACATAGATGTTATCTCAGCTGCTGGAAATGGAGATAAAGATAATATCTGTTAATAGATTATGAAGTAAGATTTTATTTCAGAATTGTTTTAAAAACCCCAAATAAGTCCCGGGTCAGTTTGTCCCGACGAGGGTTAAAAGAACACTGCACAGAAACAGTTAAAAACACCGGTGAGTTATTATTTATATGAATCAAAAGAAATAAATGCACGTATCATGCTCAATGTAGCGTGTAGAGGGATAAAATATAAATATATAGTGTCTAAAAAAACCTGAAAAATAGAAATATCTATATACATACAGACGGAAAGACAGCTCAACCGTCCCGTTGTCCTCGGGGAACATCGGCACATTTTCAGTAAAAATATAAAAATAATGTTTGTCACAGACAATGAGCCGTGGAAATAAGATGAAAACGTCAACATTAAAAATATCAAAAAAACTTTGGGGGAAAACACCAAAAACGACAAAACGAAAGATAATAAAGACAATGCAAGGGTTAAAGAACAGCACAGAGTTGTTATTTATAGGAATTAGAAGAAATAAATGTGACAAAATACAAATTATAGCGTCTACAAAACCTGAAAAATCTAAATATCTAGATACTAGATACAAACATAAATATCCATATTTAACCCGCATGTTGCCTTTGAGTCAAATTTGACCCGTTTTCAAAGTTTTTTTAATATCTGAAATAAAGGAAGTCAAAATAAGGGTGAAAAATGTTGGAAAAAGCGGCAAAATGGATAAAAAAAACATGAAAAATACCAAAAAATACAAAAACTTCATAAAACTCTGTAAAAAGCAACAAACACATTGAGATAATGGAAAATGTTTTTCAGGGAAGGCAACGCAGGGTTAAAGGGAAATAGAGAGTGAGGTGCATGAAAACCAGATTATTTTGTACATGAACACTCAGATTGGAGTATTTTAGGGACTCAGACTCATGTTTCAGGGATTATATATATAATATATAATAAACCCTCCTGTTGTCTTCGGTCAAATTTGAGCCGTTTACAGAAAGTTTCTATGACAGAAGAACGCTGGAAAAAGTGACAAATGTTGGAAAAAGCTACAAAAACACAACAATAAAAACATAAAATTTTCAAACGGTGAAAAAAGTGAGAAAAAAACAAAAACTGGACAAAACATATCAGAAAAAGTGAAAAAAAATCATCAAGAACGTCGCCAAAGATGACAAGAAGTTGTTAAACAAAGTGAGAGAAAAATGGAAAATGTCGAGAACAATAAACGCCAAGAAGTGACAACTAATTTGGAATAAAACTGACAAAAACGTTGAGAAAAGTGTAGAAAAATCAACAAAATTTAGAAATTTGGACCCAGAAATACCCAAAGTGTCGACATAAGGCATCACGACGGTTAAATAAAGGTAATTATATTACATAATTATGTGTTATATTATACTGTCGTGACTCCAGGAGAGGCAGATATGAAGTAACTATGGCAACGGCAGGCACCTGTCTCCTGGCTGAAACTTTGAAATGACTCAAAAGAAAATATAAATATTTGTAATTATTAATAAAGCCATGAAACATTTGAGCATACGACCTTAGAAGACGCAGCCTGGACCGTCTTTGTCTGGGGTGTCGGGTCACACATCGAAGAGAAACCTGAAGACTGGAATCTCTGAGGCGGACGACTTGAATCCAGAATTATACGAGGACTCAGAGAACAACGCCTGGACGGCCTCGTCCCCCCCGCCTCTGACAGCTCTGCAGGAGACAAAGGGCTTTTATGTGTTCTTGTTGGGGGGTTCGTCCGTAAATGTGTCTCGGGCTGATGATGTCAGCTGATGATGATGTTATCGGAGAAATCCCAGAGAGCAGCGGCCTGACACGGCACGTTGTTTTTTTAACCCTGACCGTCAACGTCCACCATTGTTGTTGGGTCGCGGCCATCAAACACACACCTAAAGCATGCTGGTAGTAGCCAGGAGCATGACGCCAATGGCTACTGGCTACAACTGCTAATGGCTACTACCGCTAATGGATACTGGCTACTACCGCTAATGGCTACTGGCTACTACCGCTAATGGCTACTGGCTACTACTGCTAATGGCTACTGGCTACTACCGCTAATGGCTACTGGCTACTACCGCTAATGGCTACTGGCTACTACCGCTAATGGCTACTGGCTACAACTGCTAATGGCTACTACCGCTAATGGATACTGGCTACTACCGCTAATGGCTACTGGCTACTACCGCTAATGGCTACTGGCTACTACTGCTAATGGCTACTGGCTACTACCGCTAATGGCTACTGGCTACTACCGCTAATGGCTACTGGCTACTACCGCTAATGGCTACTGGCTACAACTGCTAATGGCTACTACCGCTAATGGATACTGGCTACTACCGCTAATGGCTACTGGCTACTACCGCTAATGGCTACTGGCTACTACTGCTAATGGCTACTGGCTACTACCGCTAATGGCTACTGGCTACTACCGCTAATGGCTACTGGCTACTACCGCTAATGGCTACTGGCTACTACCGCTAATGGCTACTAACGCTAATGGCTACTGGCTACTTCCGCTAATGGCTACTGGCTACTACCGCTAATGGCTACTGGCTACTACTGCCAATGACTACTGGGGGGGGGGCAGGGGTAGCGAAGTCAGTGCATTGGGTTATGCGATCACATAATCCCATTTTTCTGGAGGGGAGTGTATATCGTCACAGTGATCCGGTCTGTTGTGCTTGTTGTAAAGAACTTGTTGTTGTGTGTTGTTGTTGATCTTTAGGAGAACATTAGAGGACAACGTGTCTTCTGTGTCTTCTGTGTCTTCTGTGTCTTCTGTGTCTTCTCCGCATCAGGAAATATAGGAACTCCAACCAGAACTCAAATCAGTCATGTTATTTTGGGTAATTAAAAAGAACATTGATATGGGACAACATGAGGACAACATGAGGACAACATGAAGACAACGTGAGGGCAACATGAGGACAACATGAGGACAACATGAAGACAACATGAGGGCAACATGAGGGCAACATGAGGACAACATGAGGACAACATGAGGGCAACATGAGGACAACATGAGGGCAACATGAGGGCAACATGAAGACAACATGAGGACAACATGAAGACAACATGAGGGCAACATGAGGGCAACATGAGGACAACATGAGGACAACATGAGGGCAACATGAGGACAACATGAAGACAACATGAGGGCAACATGAGGGCAACATGAGGACAACATGAGGACAACATGAAGACAACATGAGGACAACATGAGGGCAACATGAGGGCAACATGAGGACAACATGAGGGCAACATGAGGACAACATGAGAACAACATGAGGGCAACATGAGGACAACATGAAGACAACATGAGGACAACTTGAGGACAACTTGAGGGTTAAAGGTCAGGGACAACTGTATTTCATGTCCAGGCCAAAGATCTTTAACATGTATTACATTGTTGGTGCTACAGGGAGATGTGTGGGGGACAGACAGCGGGGGCTCTGATGTATGATTTCATCATGGTCCCTGTATAGTTTGACAGTAATGAGCCCCCCCGGCAGATCTCTCTGTTCTTTCCATCAGTCCCACAACACAAGGCCAGACCCCAGAGGCGTTTGTGGACACCTGGACACTCTGGAGGCTGGAAGCAGCTTCACTAACGGGCTAATTAGCATGCTCGGCATCATGGGAGGACACTCTGCTGTCGCCATGGTTACTGATGGCAACAAAGCAGCTTCAGGTGCTTTGCCTCGGGGAGCTCGGGCTCCTGTGTAGTGACCAAAGGCAAGGTAATGTTTCTCTGGGGGTTAGAAAGATTAACAGTGATGAGGACAAAGGCCACTCAAGAAAAGTTTACTTTTCATCTTTTATCCAAAGTATCTGATAATTATCCATCTTTTTTTTAGTTTTTACATTTTGTATTAACTTATATATTTTTTAAACTTTGATGTACTTCCAAAAGAGCCATTATTTCATTTCTTAAAACGATCATCTTGCCAATAAATAATCCATCACATTAACCCTTGTGTTGTCCTCCCGGGTCAAAAAGGGACAAAAATGAGACATTTTCTTTTACTTTCCACTACCACCACCTTACTGGTTTTATACTTTCTGGAATTCATGGTCAATAACCCTCATTTATATAGAATTATACCTGATATTAACCCTCATTTATATAGAATTATACCTAATATTAACCCTCATTTATATAGAATTATACCTGATATTAACCCTCATTTATATAGAATTATACCTGATATTAACCCTCATTTATATAGAATTATACCTGATATTAACCCTCATTTATATAGAATTATACCTATTAACCCTCATTTATATAGAATTATACCTAATATTAACCCTCATTTATATAGAATTATACCTGATATTAACCCTCATTTATATAGAATTATACCTGATATTAACCCTCATTTATATAGAATTATACCTGATATTAACCCTCATTTATATAGAATTATACCTAATATTAACCCTCATTTATATAGAATTATACCTGATATTAACCCTCATTTATATAGAATTATACCTAATATTAACCCTCATTTATATAGAATTATACCTAATATTAACCCTCATTTATATAGAATTATACCTAATATTAACCCTCATTTATATAGAATTATACCTGATATTAACCCTCATTTATATAGAATTATACCTAATATTAACCCTCATTTATATAGAATTATACCTAATATTAACCCTCATTTATATAGAATTATACCTAATATTAACCCTCATTTATATAGAATTATACCTAATATTAACCCTCATTTATATAGAATTATACCTAATATTAGAGCTAAAAAGCAGAAATGATGAATCATTTACAACCCATTAACGTCTCTTTGAACCGTTGTTTTTGTCATTAATACGTTAAAACACAACGTGAAAATTACGTATAAATGAGGTTCATTTCTCTGAAGACATCACCCAATCACGTAGTGATGTTCACACACATTGATCCCCCACCGCTGTGTGATGGTCTTAACTGTTGAAAAATAGCATGCTGATAAGCTATTATTACACTTATTATTATTGTTATTATTATTATTATTATTATTATTATTATTATTATTATTCTTACTATGTTTTAAGTGAAGACTTAATTTGTGATTGGTCAATAAGGGACAGTTTATTTATTTACAGGGCTACCGGGAGAGTTTTGTAATCTTTAGTCAATAAAGACCTGACCCCTCCCTTAGCCAGCAGTATGTTTTTCTATGACATCCAAAATGATTTTAATAAGAGGCCTGACCCTCCTCACCTATGACCCTCCCCAAGTATGACCCTCCCCAAGTATGACCCTCCCCAAGTATGACCCTCCTCACCTATGACCCTCCCCACGCATGACCCTCCCCACGCATGACCCTCCCCAAGTATGACCCTCCCCACCTATGACCCTCCCCACCTATGACCCTCCCCACGCATGACCCTCCCCAAGTATGACCCTCCCCACCTATGACCCTCCCCAAGTATGACCCTCCCCACCTATGACCCTCCCCACGCATGACCCTCCCCAAGTATGACCCTCCCCACCTATGACCCTCCCCACGCATGACCCTCCCCAAGTATGACCCTCCCCACCTATGACCTTCTCCACGCATGACCCTCCCCAAGTATGACACTCCCCACCTATGACCCTCCCCACGCATGACCCTCCCCACGCATGACCCTCCCCAAGTATGACCCTCCCCACGCATGACCCTCCCCACGCATGACCCTCCCCACGCATGACCCTCCCCACCTATGACCCTCCCCAAGTATGACCCTCCCCACCTATGACCCTCACCACGCATGACCCTCCCCACCTATGACCCTCCCCACTCATGAACCTCCCCACCTATGACCCTCCCCACGCATTACCCTCCCCATGCATGACCCTCCCCAAGTATGACCCTCCCACCTATGACCCTCCCCACGCATGACCCTCTCCACCTGTGACCCTCCCCACTCATTACCCTCCCCACCTATGACCCTCCCCAAGTATGACCCTCCCAAGTATGACCCTCCCCAAGTATGACCCTCCCAAGTATGACCCTCCCCAAGTATGACCCTGCACACCTATGATCCTCATCACCTATGACCCTCCCCAAGTATGACCCTCCCAACCTATGACCCTCCCCACCTATGACCCTCCCCACCTACGTACTGACGCCTTCTGTTCTGGTTTGTCCAGATGATCATTGCTTACAGTTCTAACCTCTTCTTTCTCATCTTACACATCACACTCCTCTGATGGGGGCATTTCAGTAGATTTAGTCACATTGTTATGGAAACACAATAAGTATGGAAACTAAATGCACACTCCCTGCATTACTGCATTACTTCAAGTACTAAGATACTCCTCTAGTGAACTAGTATAGAACTAGGCCATTCAACAAACCATGATGGGTAATAACAGATTCAACACCCCCCCTCTAGACTGAAAAATGTTGGGTGACCCTCCCCTCTAGACTGAAAAACGTTGGGTGACCCTCCCCTCTAGACTGAAAAACGTTGGGTGACACTCCCCTCTAGACCCTCCCCTGTAGACTGAAAAACGTTGGGTGACCCTCCCCTCTAGACTGAAAAACATTGGGTGACCCTCCCCTCTAGACTAAAATATGTTGGGTGACCCTCCCCACTAGACTAAAATATGTTGGGTGACCCTCCCCTCTAGACTAAAAACCGTTGGGTGACCCTCCTCTCTAGACTAAAAAATGTTGGGTGACCCTCCCCTCTAGACAAAAAAATGTTGGCTGACCCTCCCCTCTGGACTAAAATATGATTGGGTGACCCTTCCCTCAAGAATAAAAACGTTGGGTGACCCTCCCCTCTGGACTAAAATATGATTGGGTGACCCTTCCCTCAAGAATAAAAACGTTGGGTGACCCTCCCCTGTGGACTAAAATATGTTGGGTGACCCTTCCCTCAAGAATAAAAATGTTGGGTGACCCTCCCCTGTGGACTAAAATATGTTGGCTGACCCTCCCCTCTGGACTAAAATATGTTGGGTGACCCTCCCCTCTAGAATAAAAATGTTGGCTGACCCTCCCCTCTGGACTAAAATATGTTGGGTGACCCTTCCCTCAAGAATAAAAACGTTGGGTGACCCTCCCCTGTGGACTAAAATATGTTGGGTGACCCTTCCCTCAAGAATAAAAACGTTGGGTGACCCTCCCCTGTGGACTAAAATATGTTGGGTGACCCTCCCCTCTAGAATAAAAATGTTGGCTGACCCTCCCCTCTGGACTAAAATATGTTGGGTGACCCTCCCCTCTAGAATAAAAATGTTGGGTGACCCTCCCCTCTAGACTGAAAAACGGGTGACCCTCCCCTTGAGATTAAAAAACATTGGGTGACCCTCCCCTCTAGACTGAAAAAGGGTGACCCTCCCCTCTAGATTAAAAAACATTGGGTGACCCTCCCCTCTAGACTAAAAAATGTTGGGTGACCCTCCCCTCTAGACAAAAAAATGTTCGCTGACCCTCCCCTCTGGACTAAAATATGTTGGCTGACCCTCCCCTCTAGAATAAAAATGTTGGGTCACCCTCCCATCTAGACTAAAAAATGTTAGCCTACCCTCCCCTCTAGACAAAAAATGTTGGGTGACCCTCCCCTCTAGACTAAAAAATGTTGGGTGACCCTCCCCTCTAGACTGAAAAACGGGTGACCCTCCCCTTGAGATTAAAAAACATTGGGTGACCCTCCCCTCTAGACTGAAAAAGGGTGACCCTTCCGTCTAGATTAAAAAACATTGGGTGACCCTCCCCTCTAGACTAAAAAATGTTGGTTGACCCTCCCCTCTAGACTAAAATATGTTGGTTGACCCTTCCCTTTAGATTAAAATATGTTAGGTGACCCTCCATCTAGAATAAAAATGTTGGGTCACCCTCCCATCTAGACTAAAAAATGTTGGCCTACCCTCCCCTCTAGACAAAAAATGTTGGGTGACCCTCCCCTCTAGACTAAAAAATGTTGGGTGACCCTCCCCTCTAGACTGAAAAACGGGTGACCCTCCCCTTGAGATTAAAAAACATTGGGTGACCCTCCCCTCTAGACTGAAAAAGGGTGACCCTTCCGTCTAGATTAAAAAACATTGGGTGACCCTCCCCTCTAGACTAAAAAATGTTGGTTGACCCTCCCCTCTAGACTAAAATATGTTGGTTGACCCTTCCCTTTAGATTAAAATATGTTAGGTGACCCTCCATCTAGACTGAAAAATGTTGGGTGACCCTCCCCTCTAGACTAAAAAATATTGGGTGACCCTGCCCTCTAGACTAAAAAATGTTGGGTGACCCTCCCCTCTAGACTACAAAATGTTGGGTGACCCTCCCCTCTAGACTGAAAAACGTTGTGTGACCCTTCCCTCTTGACTGAAAAACGGGTGACCCTCTCCTTGAGATTAAAAAACATTGGGTGACCCTCCCCTCTAGACTGAAAAACGTTGGGTGACACTCCCCTCTAGATTAAAAAATGTTGGGTGACCCTCCCCTCTAGACTGAAAAACGTTGGGTGACCCTCCCCTCTAGACTAAAAAAATGTTGGGTGACCCTCCCCTTTGGATTAAAAACATTGGCTGACCCTCCCCTCTAGATTAAAAAATATTGGGTAACCCTCCCCTTTAGACTAAAATATGTTGGGTGACACTCCCCTCTAGACTGAAAAATGTTGGGTGACCCTCCCCTCTAGACTAAAAAATGTTGGCTGACCCTCCCCTCTAGACAAAAAAATGTTTGCTGACCCTCCCCTCTGGACTAAAATATGTTGGCTGACCCTCCCCTCTAGAATAAAAATGTTGGGTCACCCTCCCATCTAGACTAAAAAATGTTAGCCTACCCTCCCCTCTAGACAAAAAATGTTGGGTGACCCTCCCCTCTAGACTAAAAAATGTTGGGTGACCCTCCCCTCTAGACTGAAAAACGGGTGACCCTCCCCTTGAGATTAAAAAACATTGGGTGACCCTCCCCTCTAGACAAAAAAATGTTCGCTGACCCTCCCCTCTGGACTAAAATATGTTGGCTGACCCTCCCCTCTAGAATAAAAATGTTGGGTCACCCTCCCATCTAGACTAAAAAATGTTGGCCTACCCTCCCCTCTAGACAAAAATGTTGGGTGACCCTCCTCTAGACTAAAAAATGTTGGGTGACCCTCCCCTCTAGACTGAAAAACGGGTGACCCTCCCCTTGAGATTAAAAAACATTGGGTGACCCTCCCCTCTAGACTGAAAAAGGGTGACCCTTCCGTCTAGATTAAAAAACATTGGGTGACCCTCCCCTTTAGACTAAAAAATGTTGGTTGACCCTCCCCTCTAGACTAAAATATGTTGGTTGACCCTTCCCTTTAGATTAAAATATGTTAGGTGACCCTCCATCTAGACTGAAAAATGTTGGGTGACCCTCCCCTCTAGACTAAAAAATATTGGGTGACCCTGCCCTCTAGACTAAAAAATGTTGGGTGACCCTCCCCTCTAGACTACAAAATGTTGGGTGACCCTCCCCTCTAGACTGAAAAACGTTGTGTGACCCTTCCCTCTTGACTGAAAAACGGGTGACCCTCTCCTTGAGATTAAAAAACATTGGGTGACCCTCCCCTCTAGACTGAAAAACGTTGGGTGACACTCCCCTCTAGATTAAAAAATGTTGGGTGACCCTCCCCTCTAGACTGAAAAACGTTGAGTGACCCTCCCCTCTAGACTAAAAAAATGTTGGGTGACCCTCCCCTTTGGATTAAAAACATTGGCTGACCCTCCCCTCTAGATTAAAAATATTGGGTAACCCTCCCCTTTAGACTAAAATATGTTGGGTGACACTCCCCTCTAGACTGAAAAATGTTGGGTGACCCTCCCCTCTAGACTAAAAAATGTTGGCTGACCCTCCCCTCTGGACTAAAATATGTTGGCTGACCCTCCCCTCTAGGATAAAAACGTTGGGTGACCCTCCCCTCTGGACTACAAAATGTTGGGTGACCCTCCCCTCTAGAATAAAAATGTTGGCTGACCCTCCCCTCTAGACTAAAAAATGTTGGCCTACCCTCCCCTCTAGACTAAAAAATGTTGGCTGACCCTCTCCTCTAGACTAAAAAATGTTGGCTGACCCTCCCCTCTAGACTGAAAAACGGGTGACCCTCCCCTTGAGATTAAAAAACATTGGGTGACCCTCCCCTCTAGACTGAAAAAGGGTGACCCTCCCCTCTAGATTAAAAAACATTGGGTGACCCTCCCCTCTAGACTAAAAAATGTTGGTTGACCCTCCCCTCTAGACTAAAATATGTTGGGTGACCCTCCCCTTTAGACTAAAATATGTTAGGTGACCCTCCCTCTAGACTGAAAAATGTTGGGTGACCCTCCCCTCTAGACTAAAAAATGTTGGGTGACCCTCCCCTCTAGACTACAAAATGTTGGGTGACCCTCCCCTCTAGACTGAAAAACGTTGGGTGACCCTCCCCTCTAGACTAAAAAATGTTGGGTGACCCTCCCCTCTAGACTACAAAATGTTGGGTGACCCTCCCCTCTAGACTGAAAAACGTTGGGTGACCCTCCCCTCTAGACTAAAAAATGTTGGGTGACCCTCCCCTCTAGACTACAAAATGTTGGGTGACCCTCCCCTCTAGACTGAAAAACGTTGGGTGACCCTTCCCTCTAGCCTGAAAAATGTTGGGTGACCCTCCCCTCTAGCTGAAAAATGTTGGGTGACCCTCCCCTTTAGTCTAAAATATGTTGGGTGACTCTCCCTCTAGACTGAAAAATGTTGGGTGATCCTCCACTCTAGACTGAAAAATGTTGGCTGACCCTCCCCTCTAGGATAAAAACGTTGGGTGACCCTCCCCTCTGGACTACAAAATGTTGGGTGACCCTCCCCTCTAGAATAAAAATGTTGGCTGACCCTCCCCTCTAGACTAAAAAATGTTGGCCTACCCTCCCCTCTAGACTAAAAAATGTTGGCTGACCCTCTCCTCTAGACTAAAAAATGTTGGCTGACCCTCCCCTCTAGACTGAAAAACGGGTGACCCTCCCCTTGAGATTAAAAAACATTGGGTGACCCTCCCCTCTAGACTGAAAAAGGGTGACCCTCCCCTCTAGATTAAAAAACATTGGGTGACCCTCCCCTCTAGACTAAAAAATGTTGGTTGACCCTCCCCTCTAGACTAAAATATGTTGGGTGACCCTCCCCTTTAGACTAAAATATGTTAGGTGACCCTCCCTCTAGACTGAAAAATGTTGGGTGACCCTCCCCTCTAGACTAAAAAATGTTGGGTGACCCTCCCCTCTAGACTACAAAATGTTGGGTCAACGTCCCCTCTAGACTACAAAATGTTGGGTGACCCTCCCCTCTAGACTGAAAAACGTTGGGTGACCCTCCCCTCTAGACTAAAAAATTTTGGGTGACCCTCCCCTCTAGACTACAAAATGTTGGGTGACCCTCCCCTCTAGACTGAAAAACGTTGGGTGACCCTTCCCTCTAGCCTGAAAAATGTTGGGTGACCCTCCCCTCTAGCTGAAAAATGTTGGGTGACCCTCCCCTTTAGTCTAAAATATGTTGGGTGACTCTCCCTCTAGACTGAAAAATGTTGGGTGATCCTCCACTCTAGACTGAAAAATGTTGGCTGACCCTCCCCTCTAGATTGAAAAACGGGTGACCCTCCCCTTGAGATTAAAAAACATTGGGTGACCCTCCCCTCTAGACTGAAAAAGGGTGACCCTCCCCTCTAGATTAAAAAACATTGGGTGACCCTCCCCTCTAGACTAAAAAATGTTGGTTGACCCTCCCCTCTAGACTAAAATATGTTGGGTGACCCTCCCCTTTAGACTAAAATATGTTAGGTGACCCTCCCTCTAGACTGAAAAATGTTGGGTGACCCTCCCCTCTAGACTAAAAAATTTTGGGTGACCCTCCCCTCTAGACTACAAAATGTTGGGTGACCCTCCCCTCTAGACTGAAAAACGTTGGGTGACCCTTCCCTCTAGCCTGAAAAATGTTGGGTGACCCTCCCCTCTAGCTGAAAAATGTTGGGTGACCCTCCCCTCTAGACTACAAAATGTTGGGTGACCCTCCCCTCTAGACTGAAAAACGTTGGGTGACCCTTCCCTCTAGCCTGAAAAATGTTGGGTGACCCTCCCCTCTAGCTGAAAAATGTTGGGTGACCCTCCCCTTTGGTCTAAAATATGTTGGGTGACTCTCCCTCTAGACTGAAAAATGTTGGGTGATCCTCCACTCTAGACTGAAAAATGTTGGCTGACCCTCCCCTCTGGACTAAAATATGTTGGGTGACCCTCCCCTCTAGGATAAAAACGTTGGGTGATCCTCCCCTCTGGACTAAAATATGTCGGGTGACCCTCCCCTCTAGAATAAAAATGTTGGCTGACCCTCCCCTCTAGACTAAAAAATGTTGGCCTACCCTCCCCTCTAGACTAAAAAATGTTGGCTGACCCTCCCCTCTAGACTAAAAAATGTTGGCTGACCCTCCCCTCTAGACTGAAAAAAGGGTGACCCTCCCCTTGAGATTAAAAAACATTGGGTGACCCTCCCCTCTAGACTGAAAAACGGGTGACCCTCCCCTTGAGATTAAAAAACATTGGGTGACCCTCCCCTCTAGACTGAAAAAGGGTGACCCTCCCCTCTAGACTAAAAAATGTTGGGTGACCCTCCCCTCTAGACAAAAAAATGTTGGCTGACCCTCCCCTCTGGACTAAAATATGTTGGCTGACCCTCCCCTCTAGAATAAAAATGTTGGGTGACCCTCCCCTCTAGACTAAAAAATGTTGGCCTACCCTCCCCTCTAGACAAAAAATGTTGGTTGACCCTCCCCTCTAGATTAAAAAATGTTGGGTGCCCCTCCCCTCTAGACTAAAAAATGTTGGGTGACCCTCCCCTCTAGACTAAAAACGTTGGGTGACCCTCCCCTCTAGACTAAAAAATGTTGGGTGACCCTCCCCTCTAGACTAAAAACGTTGGGTGACCCTCCCCTCTAGACTGAAAAACGTTGGATGACCCTCCCCTCTAGACTAAAAAATGTTGGGTGACCCTCCCTCTAGCCTGAAAAATGTTGGGTGACCCTCCCTTCTAGACTAAAAAATGTTGGGTGACCCTCCCCTCTAGACTAAAAAATGTTGGGTGACCGTCCCCTCTAGACTAAAAACGTTGGGTGACCCTCCCCTCTAGACTAAAAAAATGTTGGGTGACCCTCCCCTTTGGATTAAAAACATTGGCTGACCCTCCCCTCTAGATTAAAAAATATTGGGTAACCCTCCCCTTTAGACTAAAATATGTTCGGTGACCCTCCCCTCTAGACTGAAAAATGTTGGGTGACCCTCCCCTCTAGACTGAACAATGTTGGGTGACCCTCTCCTCTAGACTAAAGAATGTTGGGTGACCCTCCCCTCCAGATTAAAAAATGTTGGGTGACCGTCCCCTCTATATTAAAAAACATTGGGTAACCCTCCCCTTTTGACTAAAATATGTTGGGTGACCCTCCCCTCTAGACTGAAAAATGTTGGGTGACCCTCCCCTTTAGTCTAAAATATGTTGGGTGACTCTCCCTCTAGACTGAAAAATGTTGGGTGACCCTCCCCTCTAGACTAAAAAATTTTGGGTGACCCTCCGCTCTAGACTGAAAAATTTTAGGTGACCCTCCCCTCTAGACTGAAAAATGTTGGGTGACCCTCCCCTCTAGACTGAAAAACATTGGGTGACCCTCCCCTCTAGACTAAAAAATTTTGGGTGACCCTCCACTCTAGACTGAAAGATTTTAGGTGACACTCCCCTCTAGACTGAAAAATGTTGGGTGACCCTCCCCACGAGACTAAAATATGTTGGGTGACCCTCCCCACTAGACTAAAATATGTTGGGTGACCCTCCCCTCTAGACTAAAAACCGTTGGGTGACCCTCCTCTCTAGACTAAAAAATGTTGGGTGACCCTCCCCTCTAGACTAAAAAATGTTGGCTGACCCTCCCCTCTGGACTAAAATATGTTGGGTGACCCTTCCCTCAAGAATAAAAACGTTGGGTGACCCTCCCCTCTGGACTAAAATATGTTGGGTGACCCTTCCCTCTAGACTGAAAAACATTGGGTGACCCTCCCCTCTAGACTAAAAAATTTTGGGTGACCCTCCGCTCTAGACTAAAAAATTTTGGGTGACCCTCCACTCTAGACTGAAAAATTTTAGGTGACCCTCCCCTCTAGACTAAAAAATGTTGGGTGACCCTCCCCTCTAGACTGAAAAACATTGGGTGACCCTCCCCTCTAGACTAAAATATGTTGGGTGACCCTCCCCTCTAGGATAAAAACGTTGGGTGACCCTCCCCTCTGGACTAAAATATGTTGGGTGACCCTCCCCTCTAGACTGAAAAATGTTGGGTGACCCTCCCCTCTAGATTAAAGAAATCGTTATTAAAACATTATTAAAACATTAATGAAACCTGAGTATGAGTCGTGATGAGGTCACTCGGCTGCTGTGGGCGTCCTCTGGTTGAACTTTAAAAGAAGTTGAGTTTGATCGTAATGAGGAGGGACTCCCAGTCCGTCTACAGCTGGTGATGCTCACATGTACGGTGTCACACACTACGCTAGAAAATACCTCTTACCTCTAACCTGAGCATCATATTCACACAGAAAATAGTCATTTATGATGACTATTTGTTACTATAACGCGTAACTGTTAATTTGTGCTTGATGTTATGGCTGCAAACTGTGTGAAACAGAAACATGCGCATTATAACTGAGACTATAACTAGAAATGTAACACCAGTTTTGTTTGTGTGCATTGCAGCAGATTTGCTGTGAACCAGAACAAGGCTCATGATCAACTCTTCTCAGGTTTCATATTTCATCCTCGGTGCCTACTTTGACACCGGGCTGTTTAAATACCCGTTTTTCCTGATTGTTATGTCTCTATATGCTTTTATTATCAGTGCCAATGTGCTGCTGGTTGTGGTTATCTGTGTGAACAAGAGCTTACATGAACCTATGTACCTTTTTCTGGTCAGCCTGTTTGTAAATGAACTGTATGGTAGTACAGGGTTGTTTCCATTCCTTCTGGTTCAGATCCTCTCTGACATTCACACTGTTTCTGCTCCCTTCTGTTTCCTGCAGATTTTCTTTGTGTACTCTTATGGAAGTATAGAATTTTTAAACTTAGCTGTGATGTCTTATGACAGATATCTTTCCATCTGTTATCCTCTACAATATCACACACATATGACATATAGGAAAGTTGCCGTGCTTATTGCCGTAACATGGTTACTCGTATTTTTCGTGAATTTTTGTACGCTGCCTTTGATTGTTCGTCTACAGCTGTGTGGGAACATCATTAACAAAGTGTACTGTGATAACTACTCTGTTGTCAAACTGGCCTGCTCTGACACCACAGTCAACAACATCTATGGACTCATTGTTAGTGCCTTGTCAGTCTTTGTTCCTCTCAGTTTAATCCTGTACACCTACATGAGGATCCTTAAAGTGTGTTTTTCTGGTTCTAAAGAGACGAGACAGAAAGCTGTCAGTACCTGCACACCTCACCTCGCTTCTCTCATCAACTTTTCCTTTGGAGCTTGCTTTGAAATATTACAGAGCAGGTTTAATATGAGCAGTGTACCCATGATGATGCGCATTTTTTTATCGTTATACTTCCTTACATGTCCGCCGCTCTTTAACCCTTTAATGTACGGCCTGAAACTGTCTAACATCCGAGTTGCATGTAAAAATCTTCTTTCAAATGTATGCTTCTGGTATTAGCAACTAACAGAGCTTTGCATTGTTCTATGCAATGTGTTTCCATGTTAACACACATGTTGTCCTCATGTTGTCCTCATGTTGTCCTCATGTTGTCCTCATGTTGTCCTATATCAATGTTCTTTTTAATTACCCAAAATAACATGATTGATTCCACACAACGCTCTTTGCCAAATACAAATCTCTACTTTCATTAATTTTGGGGCGTCTTATTCAATTTTGTTTTTGAAATGGTATTGAGAGTAAAAGTTGACATATTCCAGTCTGTGATTATCATCAACATCCATTCCTTTAATTTTATTCTCAATAATTTCTAATTTCTGCTTTTCTAACTCAAACATTAGGTATAATTTCCTTTAAATGAGGTTTATTGACCATAAATTCCAAAAATAACTGTAAAACAAAAGTTAATTTATGTAATTGTTATAAGTGTTATGTAATGTTAAACCTCAAAAAACGTGACAAACATTGAAAAAAGGGGCAAAAACGTAAGAAAAAGTTAAAAACATCTATTAAAAAGCGTCCAAAGTGTTGATTTTCAGCTTAACACGAGGGTTAAACGAGTATCAACAGAGAGCAATGATGTCATTATGTTTAAAGAACATTTCATACAGTGTAGACTTAATGTTATTATATAAAATTATAAACCTATATATATCTCCTACATGACACTAAGATGAAACGTCTTAGTTATGTTGATCAGCACTGTAACTGGACAGAAACTGAAGGTGTTTAATTGTCACCTTTAAGTTTAATTGTTAACTGTTTTTCCCATCAGTCATTTTAAAAACATAGTAGAACTATCAGTGGGGGGCGTTTATTTCACAAAATGTTTTACGATATTACCAAAATGTGTATGAATTCTTCTAAGGTCACTCAGTCTCAGTTGTGTGGCACAACAGGACAACTTTGATTAAAATCACTGTGTTCTTTTTAATTCCCCAAAATAACATGATTGATTCCACACAACGCTCTTTGCCAAGTACAAATCTCTACTTTCATTAATTTTGGGGCGTCTTATTCAATTTTATAGCATTTGAAAACAAATGAGTAAAAGTTGACATATTCCAGTCTCTGATTATCATCAACATCCATTCCTTTAATTTTAGTCTCAATAATTCCTAATTTCTGCTTTTCTAACTCAAACATTAGGTATAATTTCCTATAAATGAGGTTTATTGACCATGAATTCCAAAAATACCTGAAAAACTAAAGTTAATAAGTTAGTGTCAAAAAAAGTGACAAAAACCTAAGAAAAAGCTCGATAACAAGCGTCAACAGAAGTGTTGATTTTAAATTTTTATTTTAAGACAACACAAGGGTTATAAGATAAAGATAAATTATATATATATATATATATATATATATATAATAAAGATATATTGAATCACTATAAACTCTGTGTACGTTTAAAAATAATAATAATGATGAGTGAGATTTTACTGATGATGGCAATGCGTTCTCACTCCAAACGAGTCAAATTTGACATTTGGACAGTTGGGGGGGGCGGGGGGGGGGTGTTAAGAGAGAAGCATGTAAGGGGGTCAAAAGGGATGCCTATAGTCTCGACCCAGGGCATGTTATATGATGCTAAAGGAGACAACCGAGCGTGTTATATGATGCTAAAGGAGATGACCAAGCGTGTTATATGATGCTAAAGGAGCTGACCAAGTGTGTTATATGAGGCTAAAGGAGACAACCAAGCGTGTTATATGATGCTAAAGGAGATGACCAAGCCTGTTATATGATGCTAAAGGAGATAACCAAGCGTGTTATATGATGCTAAAGGAGATAACCAAGCGTGTTATATGACGCTAAAGGAGATGACCAAGCGTGTTATATGACACTAAAGGAGACAACCAAGCGTATTATATGACGCTAAAGGAGATGACCAAGCCTGTTATATGATGCTAAAGGAGATGACCAAGCGTGTTATATGATGCTAAAGGAGATGACCAAGCGTGTTATATGATGCTAAAGGAGACAACCAAGCGTGTTATATGACGCTAAAGGAGATGACCAAGCCTGTTATATGACGCTAAAGGAGATGACCAAGCGTGTTATATGACGCTAAAGGAGACAACCAAGCGTGTTATGTGACGCTAAAGGAGAAAACCAAGCGTGTTATATGATGCTAAAGGAGATGACCAAGCGTGTTATATGATGCTAAAGGAGACAACCAAGTGTGTTATATGACGCTAAAGGAGACGACCAAGCGTGTTATATGACGCTAAAGGAGATGACCAAGCATGTTATATGATGCTAAAGGAGCTGACCAAGTGTGTTATATGATGCTAAAGGAGACAACCAAGCGTGTTATTTGAGGCTAAAGGAGACGACCAAGCGTGTTATATGACGCTAAAGGAGACAACCAAGCGTGTTATATGACGCTAAAGGAGATGACCAAGCGTGTTATATGATGCTAAAGGAGATGACCAAGCGTGTTATATGATGCTAAAGGAGATAACCAAGCATGTTATATGACGCTAAAGGACACGACCAAGCGTGTTATATGACGCTAAAGGACACGACCAAGCGTGTTATATAAGTAGAGAGAAACTAACCAGTCGGTGCAGCCTACACCGAGTTATCCTCCTGCTAGAGTTAGCACCTAACAGTAGGGTGACCAGACGTCCCCGGTTTCCGGGCACACTCCCCGGTTGTGGTGACCTGTCCCAGGCTGGATCTGTCCCTGGAAATGTCCCCGGTTTTCATTGTGACTGACAAACCCGAAATTGAAATGAAAGAAAAAAAACACTGACCAAACGTAGCTGATAGTCGCTCCAGACAGCAGAGCCAGCGCTGCTCAGAGCTCAGAGATGTTTTAGAAGCCGTATTTTACGATGCTAAAATATGTCATTATTTACATGGAGTCTGGTGGGTTTACCGGACGCAATTTTGTGGACTTTTATGTTTTAAAAAAGGATCTTAACCTTTCACAGGAAGGTCGACCTCCTCAGAAATCCTTTCATAATGTTGTCAGACTCTAACAATATTAATCTGAGTCTGTCAGCAGCAAAACGAGCACTTTTATGAACGTAAATACAAGCTGGACAATTATCCTATTAACTTCCATTGTATCTTGTTTCTCTGCTGCCGACTGCAGCGATCTCGTTTAATACTGCATCAATGTCAAAGGAAAACATCTCCTCAATAGTTTTTATTGTCTACGACACTCAATGAGCTGCTGAAACACGCCTGAAGCAGTAAAGCAAACGCTGTCAGATAAATGCAGTAATATTACTACTTTCCCCTCTGAGGTGTAGTGGAGTGGAGTATGAAGTAGCAGCAGGGGTGCTTCTGGGATCAGACCTTTGGGTGTGTGTGTGGGGGGGGGGGTCAGCCCCTAATGAGAACAACTCTAGGTCTAGTGTCCCCGTTTTAAGTTTTACAAAATAAAAACATAACGTGTTTTGGAGGTATTCACGCTTCTGAACTGCAAATGTATGTCTGAGAAATCTGGTCACCTTACCAAACAGGCTTCAACAGGGCAAGTTATAAATGTGTTTTTAGCCTCTTAACATGTTCAATGTGTCATTAAAGTGCCCCCCCATGGGCAGTGATTCCTTCTGAGTGAACACAGTGAATCTGACTGCTGGAGATGGTAGAGTTGTGTTAACTCAGCTGTGAGTAGTTCCTGTGTTGAGACCAGTTAGAGAGTTTAGGGACCGTCTACAAACTACAACACAGGAAAGAGATAAAACTACAATATGGAAGCTATCAATCTAATTATAACTTCTCTCCTGCTAGTTGTACTACAGCACTTACTTTTCAGAAATAAGCTCTCCAACTGGTCCCAACACAGGAGCTACACACAGCTAAGTTAACTTTCATGCATTTCTTTTCCATTTCCGTTAGTTTCTCTCTCTACTGACAGACCTCCACATTCACAGACAACATAGCTACGGGTTGGAATTCTCCTTTAATATTCAATAAATCATCATACATTATTCATCTGTGTGTTTCTTTCAAGTATTTTAAAAATCACAAAGATAAGATATCCTCTCTTTCATTAGAAAAAGTATCCTACCTTTAACAATTGAGCATGTTTTCTGCACACAGAAACAAAAATAAATCCTAAAATATAACAGTGTTTCAATGGTGATTGATGTAAAAATGTTCCTTTTACATATATTTTAGCTAATATCATCCAGTCTTAGAGAATACTTTCTTTTCAAATGTGTGCTGTGATTTTAGTTGTTGGAAATATTCAATAAATCACCAAAACCATGTTAATCTGTGTGCTTCCTCTAAGTATTTAAACATCTCTTTCATTAGAAATAAATCATTTCTCTAATAGTGGAGCAGGTTTACAATAAAAACATAGTCAGTGGAAAAATAAAATAAAAAATCTTTCATTAACACTCATGTTGTCCTCATGTTGTCCTATATCAATGTTCTTTTTAATTCTCCAAAATAACATGATTGATTCCACACAACGCTCTTTGACAAGTACAAATCTCTACTTTCATTAATTTTGAGGCGTCTTATTCAATTTTATAGCATTTGAAACCAAATTGAAGTGTTTTTGAAATAGTATTGAGAGTAAAAGTTAACATATTCCAGTCTGTGATTATTATCAACATCCATTCCTTTAATTTTAGTCTCAATAATTCCTAATTTCTGCTTTTCTAACTCAAACATTATGGATAATTTCCTATAAATGAACTTTATGGAACATAAATTCCTAAAATAACTGACATGTTATGTAGTGTTAAACGTCAAAAAAAGTGACAAACATTGAAAAAAGTGATGAAAAAGAGTCATTTAAAGGGTTGACTTTCAATTTTGACGAGAAGACAACACGAGGGTTAATCATCATCAGGGTCAAATGTTCAATAAATCATATTTCATCTGACGTTGTCCAGCCCTAGAGGCCTGTTCTACATTACTTTACCAAAAGCCAGACTTCTACATATGTTACGGATTTTGGACATTTTCAGTCCGTACATCACAGGGTTGAAGAGCGGCTGGCTCGTCAGCCAGTACAATGACAGAATAATGCGTAATATCATAGGCACACTGCTCATATTAAACCTGCTCTGTACCATTTCAAAGAAAGACCCGAGAGTGAAATTCAGCAGGGAACAAAGCTGAGGTGTGCAGGTACTGACAGCTTTCTGCCTCGTCTGTCTAGAGCCAGAAAAACACACTTTAAGGATCCTCATGTAGGAGTAAAGAATGAGAATTATAAGACCAGTCAATACAGTAAATATATACACAAGTCCATAAATGTTATTGATGGTTGTGTCGAAGCATGACAGTTTGACGACTGAGTAGTTGTCACAGTACACTTTATGAATGGTGTTCCCACACAGCTGTAAGGAGACACTCAGAGACATCAAGACGACAATGTTAATTACACCAAATAACCAGATGGACGCAATAAGCACAACAACCTTGTTAGATGTCATACGAGTGTGATACTGCAGAGGACAACATATAGCAAGATATCTGTCATAAGACATGACGGCTAAGTTAGAAAACTCTACATTTCCATAAGTATACACACAGAAGATCTGCAGGAAGCAGAAGGGAGCAGAAACAGTGTGAATGTCAGAGAGGATCTGAACCAGAAGGAATGGAAACAACCCTGTACTACCATACAGTTCATTTACAAACAGGCTGACCAGAAAAAGGTACATAGGTTCATGTAAGCTCCTGTTCACACAGATAACCACAACCAGCAGCACATTGGCACACACTATGAACACATATAAGGACAAAACCAGCAAGAAATATAAGTATTTGAACACCCCAATGTCAAAGTAGGCAACAAGTGTGAAATATGAAACCTGTGTAGAGTTGATCATGATTATTTGACATTCAGTTCCAGATTTGTAAAGATGAGGTTTACACTTTAAAGTCATGTGAAGCAACAGTGAATATATTCATTCTTCATTTGAAAGGAAATAAGCCTCTGAATGCAAACTTACCCCGAGCCTAGAATCAAAATATATAACCCTAACCATTAGGTCATTGTCTCCCATTCATCTGCTCTCCCAACACACTCCCCCCCAACTGAGCTCACACTCTGCTGCTGCTGCTTTTAATCTCTCCAAGTCAGCTCATTCTCCCAAAGCTGCTTGTTCTTTCTCTCCATTAGTGCATGTATAGGACCTGAGCATGTACCCCCCACTCTGACATCTCTCATTAGTGCATGTATAGGACCTGAGCATGTACCCCCCCCCACTCTAACATCTCTCATTAGTGCATGTATAGGACCTGAGCATGTACCCCCCCACTCTGACATCTCTCCATTAGTGCATGTATAGGACCTGAGCATGTGCCCCCCACTCTAACATCTCTCATTAGTGCATGTATAGGACCTGAGCATGTACCCCCCCCCACTCTAACATCTCTCCATTAGTGCATGTATAGGACCTGAGCATGCCCCCCCCCACTCTGATATCTCTCAATTAGGTGGGTGTAGAAACAGGAACGGTTGTATCTTGGTAAACATTCAGATTTACATGCAGATTTACATAACTTGCAGGTTAACCACCACTGGGTAAAAAAACACTCAATATGTATGTATGTCATTTTTAAAAATGCCTCCAAATAGTGGTATAGGCCAGTTTTTGGTCATTTTTGCTACTAGCAGATTTTTTAAATTCAATACGGTGATAACGTCACATTGGGGAGAGTAACCTCAGCTTAGTACTAGAACAATGGAGACTGACTAGGATGAGGAAGAGGAGGAAAGGTCAGCAGTTGTGTAATATCAATAGTAAGGGCCCGTTCATCACTGCGTGCAGCTTTAATATTATTAGGGCCCGAGCACTGAAGTGCAAGGAACCTACTGGTTTTGTAGGGATTATTAGGGGTCCAAGCCCGAGGATGCGTGCACCGCAGTAATGTGAAGCGATACGGGGGTCACACAGCAGGGCTGTGGAACCCTGTTGTTTTCCTAGGGATTCTTCTCGTCCTCCATTATTATTCTTCTCCGCGTAAAACTGCAGCTGCAGCCTAAACCGTGCAAGATGGTGATGGTGTGCCATTTTCAGGACTGGTCCAAAACTCTACAAAGACCTCAGACGCAACAATTGACCCACTTCCACCACTAGGTGGCGCTATAGCAAAAGAAACGCGTTTGGTCCTATAGTTTTCAGGGTCATTGTGCTATAAATCCGTACTGTTATGTGCGCCTCACAATATTTCCCACCATTGTCCCCGCGGTTTTGCTTTGGGTTCCACTTTCGTGCTCCCTGGGTCGTGGGGCTGACTTCGCTGGGAGGCTTGGACCCGTTGTAGCTGCTTGCAGTTCTAGTTATTATTGTCTCTCATTTTTGAGGGTCTTAGCATGCGCGAAAACTCCCAAAAACTCACATGTAAGGCCAATGAAAAATCATAAGGTTCTGTAGTGATTGGTCTGGGGCTGGGACAGGGTGCTCTATAGCGCCCCCTAACGTGCACCCAGAGTTTGACAAAAGAAAATTAATATACTAACTTTTGAGGGAACATGCGTATCATCTGGAACTCTATCAAGTTATTTTTAGAAAAAATCAAAAAAATTTACAATTTATGATATGCCGAATTGCGTGGAAAAGTTCTCATTTTACGAAGATGTTTTTGAGGACTTTGGGATCCACGAAAAATCTCAACTTTTGTTTTTGCCCTTGGGCACATTTTTGACGGCCTCAGTATATACAAAAACTCACAAAACTTGCCACCCACATAAACACCGGGGTGCTTTGCGTGTCTGTTCAGCGATTTGGCCCATACCTATAAGCGGGCTTAATAGTGCCCCCTAATGCGTGGAAGTCCTTGGACTTGGACATAGTTACTCCAATCTTCACCAGATTTTATACTGATATTGTTCTAATCATTGTGGACGTATTTCCCATTTACCTTCATTAACTTCGCCCAACCAGAAGGTGGCCATTTTGAATTAATGCAATTTCATGTGTTTCATATTCTTCCCTTCTTCCTCCTTGGCCGCGATTGCAATCTTCTTGAATCGATTGATTAACGATGAAGGAGGAAGTGGCTGTAACTACAGTGTACGTTGTCATATCTGCTTGAATCACCAAGAGTCCCGGCCTGAGGACACCTACAGGTCAATATGGACTTTTGGAGATAGCGCCACCATCTGGCAACAGGAAATCAGCCTTATATGACAAACATCATCCGATTTACATGAAACTTAGAATGCGTGGTCTACATATAATACTGGGCCGGCCCCTATACTTTAACCCTCATGTTGTCCTCATGTTGTCTTCATGTTGTCCTCATGTTGTCCTATATCAATGTTCTTCTTAATTCCCCAAAATAACATGATTGATTCCACACAACGCTCTTTGCCAAGTACAAATCTCTACTTTCATTAATTTTGGGGCGTCTTATTCCATTTTATAGCATTTGAAACCAAATTGAAGTGTTTTTGAAATAGTATTGAGAGTAAAAGTTGACATATTCCAGTCTGTGATTATCATCAACATCCATTCCTTTAATTTTAGTCTCAATAATTCCTAATTTCTGCTTTTCTAACTTAAACATTAGGTATAATTTTTATTGTGCATAAATTCCAAAAATAACTGGAAAACTGAAGTTAATAGTGTTGAAAATGTCAAAAAAGTGACAAACATTGAAAAAAGCATCAAAGGTGATGAAAAAGGGGACAAAATTGTAAGAAAAGTTAAAAACATTGATAAAAAGCCTCAACAAAAGTGTGTATTTTGATGGGAAGACAACACGAGGGTTAACCACAACCACTTTCCATACTATTTGAACCGTTTAAGGTGTAGTCTTGTGCGAGGTATCATTGAACTCAGCAGGGAGCTTTCTTTTCATTGGTGACGATTTTTAGTGTCTGAGTGTCGCACAAATGCACGGTTGCAAGGAGCGGCGTGCGCCAGCAACACAACAGCCATTCCACGTCTCCTCCTAGAGATTTGATCCAAACTTCAAATTTGTCATCTTGAGACGTTAAAGATGAAAACTTTTGTGCGTTTCGCCATTGAAACAGGAAGTGGGTGTAACTTGAGTGTACGTTGTCCGATTGGCGCGAAACTTTTCAGGATTCATCAGAGTCCGCCCCTGACGACATATACATGCTGATATTGGCCATAGTCATAGCGCCCCCTAGTGGCAACAGGAAGTAGGCCTAGAAGACAAAGTGCTATACTTTAAAAAACTCCTCCTTCCGTCAGAGTCATCTTAAGACGTTACCGATGAAAAGTTATTAAAAGAAAAACTTTTTGTCAAACGTGTGGGCGTGGCATGGCGGCCATTTTGAGTGTTTAGCGTTGAAGGAGAAAGTGGCTGTAACTACAATGTACGTTGTTGTATCTGCTTAAAATTTCCCACAATCACTAAGAGTCCAGGCCTGAGGAAATCTACAGGCCAATAATTTTACATGAAACTTAAAATGTGTGGTTTACATATGATACTGAGCAGCCCCCTATAATTTAACCACATCTACGCATTCAGGCCACGCCCACCTTCATAAAATTTGAAAAGGTAGAGTCTTGTGTGAGGTGTCATTGAACTCAACAAAGAGATCCTTCTTTATTGGTGATGATTTGGCCTGCCCACTATGCTTAAGCCATACTCATTTTCCTAAGTAATGACTCGTTTGATGTACACTATTGTGTGAGGTATCATTGAACCCAGCAGAGAGTTGAGTTTTTTTCATGGAATGATCCGGCCCCTATGCGTAACGCCCCATTTCACAGCTAATGAACTGTATGACATAGATTATTGTGTGAGGTATCATTGAACTCATCACATACTTCCCTTTTTATTGGTGATGATTTGCTGTGTCTGAATGCCACGCAAATGCAAAGTTACAAGGAGTGGCGTCCGCCAGTAACCCCGACACGCACAGATTAGCGAGGACACGTCCAACGCTGCTTGCAGCTTTAATTTTCATTGAAACATCCAACCAATAAGAGGAGTGGATGCGTGATTTTTAATGGTGCATTTGGTACACTTGGATTTTTCCGGGTGTGAAACCAAACCGACCGAATTTACAAACTCACCAGCTGATTCGGACCAAAGCAAACAAACTACAGGTGTGAAAACGCCCTTAGACCAATTGATGACTTCAGAGGAACTAGAGAACAGAATATGCAAAAAGGGAAATCACCGAGCTTTGATGGGATCCCCCTGGAATTCTATGCTACTTTTTGGTAACAACTGGCCCATTCCTTCTTGACATGATTAACTTCTCTATTGAGAATGGTGAATACTCAAGGGATGTTAACAGAGTCTTGATCTCCTTACTCTGAGTGCTCTAGCTATTGACTTCTAAGCATCTCTAAAAGTAGAACGGGAGCCAGAGCGTTCAGCTATCAGGCTCCTCTCCTGTGGAACCAGGTTCCAGTTTGGGTTCAGGAGGCAGACACCGTCTCCACATTTAAGAGTAGACTTAAGACTTTCCTCTTTGATCAAGCGTATAGTTAGGGCATAAAATTGAATATTGTCCGCCTAACCCGGCCTACCTGCTTCTCGTCATAGTTGTCAGATCTATCTATCATACAATCAATAATATAATAAAACTAGAGGGAGGCAGGGCATACAGCCCGATCCGGTTGGGGAGAGTCTAGCCCGATCCGGCAGCTCTCTTTACCCTGTCTCTCCTAGTTAGTCATGCTCTCCTAGTTAGTTATGCTCTCCCAGTTATGCTGTAACAGTTTTAGATTGCTGGGGGAATTCCTTTGACACACTGAGCTCCTCTCTCCTCTATCTTTTTATCTTTCTATCTTTCCATTTGTGTGCATCTATGTCCCAGAAATGCTTGTTACTAACCTAGTTACTAACCTGGTTACTAACCTAGTTACTAACCTAGCTCTGGGGAGTCATTCCCCGGAGTCCTTATGTTCTTTTCCCCCCAGCATGTTCCCTCGGATCAGGGAGGATCCATCATCATGGTAGCAGCTGTAGCCATGGTCCCGCTACACGTCCTGCGATGCCGTGTTCATCCTGCTACGTCCTGCTGCGTCCTGCTACGTCCTGCTGCGTCCTGCTACGTCCTGCTACATCCTGCTACGTCCTGCTGTGCCCTGCTACGTCCTGCTGTGCCTTGTAATGCCGCACAATTCCCTGCTAAGCCATGAACTACTACAAAGAACTACTACAAACTGTTATCTTTTCTGTGGCTGTTATTGCCACTCTTCATTCTAACCCCAACCGGTCGTCAGACACCGCCCACCAAGAGCCTGGGTCTGTCCGAGGTTTCTTCCTAAAAGGAAGTTTTTCCTCGCCACTGTCGCACTGTTGCTTGCTCTGGAGGGAACTACTAGAACTGTTGGGTCCTTGTAAATTCTGGAGTGTAGTCTAGACCTACTCTATCTGGTCTAGACCTACTCTATCTGGTCTAGACCTACTCTATCTGTAAAGTGTCTTGAGATAACTCTTGTTATGAATTGATACTATAAATAAAATTGAAATTGAAATTGAAATTAAGCCTGCTAAACTCTGATTTATCTCTGCAAAACTCCTAGCCCGTCTCTTGGAGTCCCATATGTCAGAATTAGTGAACTCTGACCAAAAAGGATTCGTAAAAACAAGACTAGCAGCAGCTAATGTTAGACGCCTTCTCCACATTGTTGATGCGGTAGAAGACAGTAATGGCGTTTTTCCACTGCGTGGTATCTACTCGACTCGCCTTTTTTGGTTTTCCATTATGAAAAAAAGTCCCTGTGACCTGCTACCAGGTACTTTTTTTGTACTACCTCAGTTGAGGTTCCAAGCGAGCTGAGGCGATACCAAAAGGTGACGTGAAAACCTGCTGACTGCTGGTTGGTCGGAGGATCGTCACTTATTACTGCAGACTGCTGATTGGTTGGAGGATCGTCACTTATGACTGCAGACTGCTGATTGGTTGGAGGATCGTCACTTATGACTGCAGACTACTGATTGGTTGGAGGACCGTCACTTATGACTGCGTTTTTAGCAAACGAGTGCGGAGTGTGAGTCCGAACAACAGTGCCATTTAAAAAAAAAAAATCTAGCCAGACACCGACAGATTATCTCCTCTCTGCACTATTCTCAGTTTTCTATTCTCACTATTCAATATTAAGGGCTATTATTTTGCATGTCGTTTCCAATATTGCACACTGTTACTTTAAAAAAAAAAAAAAGACAATACATCAAAGAAAAGGTTTTATTTAGCTATTCAAGTAGCATCAAACCCTCCCGTACATCCTGGTCTTCTTCCTCTGCACCCTGTGTCCCCTGTGTTGGTGTGTAATCATGGTTGCTAAAGTTCATGTACTTTATATAGTGTATAGTAAATACTGACTGTGACCCTGAACACATGCAGATGTTAGCTAACGTTACAGGAAACTTAACTTACCCTTTTGTGTCAGCAAACAATAGTTATGTCGACGTCTGAACTCCGTCGAATTCCCAAACTCCTGTTTTTTTCAGCAGTGATTTGTGTTGCTTCCTTCAGCTTCTTTTGAAACAAATTTTCTTCTGGCCGAGTTTCTTTCTGTTCTAATTGCCTTCTACAAAGTTTCCTTTTAGCTGACATCGACCAAACAGAATCTTTCAATGGGACCTTTTCATAATGAGCTCATCCTGCTGCTGGGGGTCCTCCTTATTAAAAAGGATAAAAGACGTTGCAACAAAGGTTCAGCTCAGTTAGGACGGATTCAGTCCGACTACAGTGGGTATGAGCTCAAATATACACAATGTCACAGATGTTTTATTCCTAATGTATAACCTGAACATTATGTTGAACTAAATGGTACATTTGGGGTGTTTGTTGAAACTGTTTCCATGATAATGAATATGTTTCATATTACTACATTGATGCATGTTCATGTGTGCTTGGTGTTTAAGTCCAAATAACTAACTAGTTACATATAGTTTTACAAATGTAGAACAAAAGGTAACATAATTATTTGTCTTATTGTTATAAACCAAGGTGAGGACCATGATCAACTCGACACAGGTTTCATATTTCATACTTTCTGCCTATTTTGACACCGTCAATATATATATACAGACCCCGCCCCCTTCCATAACTTGTGAACCATTTAAAAGCTGTAAAAGGGTAAAAACAATCACTCAAGATTTGTTTATCATTTTAAAATGTCTCCAAATAGTGTTAAAGTGTTGACAGTCATCATGTCGTTAGTTCAGATTCACCCCCAACCTGCGAGAAGAAGAGGGCCCATTAATCATTTCTTGCAGCTTTAATTATTATTATTGTTAGGGCCCGAGCGCCGACATCGGCGGAGAACATATTGAAACTGAAGGAATTATTATTCTTTTTCGTATTATTCTTTTTCCCGGCAAATGAATTGCCTTTTTGGGGGACTTATCATATTCAAAAACTCACCATATTTGACGGTCGCATCAATTCTGGTGAAAATTTACATATTTTAATGGTTTCGGGAATGGGCGCAAAAATGGCTCGCTAGCGCCCCCTACAATATTAAGAAAATTCCGCCCCTGCAGTACGTTTAACGTAGAGTCTCGAAACTTGGTACACATATGTAGCATGGCAGCACGGACATAAAACTCCATTGTAGCCCCCCCTAAACCCAACAGGAAGTCCGCTATTTGGCCTCCTCCTAGAGCTTTCATCCGATCAACTCCAAACTTGGTGTGTGTCATCTTAACATGTTGAAGATGAAAAGTTATTAAAAGAAAAACTTTTTGTCACACGGTGTGGGCGTGGCATGGTGGCCATTTTGAGTGTTTAGCGATGAAGGAGAAAGTGGCTGTAACTACAGCGTACGTTGTCATATCTGCTTGAAATTTCCCACAATCACCAAGAGTCCAGGCCTGAGGACACCTACAGGCCAATATGGACCTTTGGAGACAGCGCCACCATCTGGCAACAGGAAATATGCCTTATATGACAAACATCATCCGATTTACATGAAACTTGTAAGGTGTGGTCTACATGTGATACTGAGGCGGCCCCTATATTTTGACCACGCCTAGTTACGCCCCCTTTCATAACATTTGATCAGTTTAAGGTACAGTCTTGTGTGAGATATTAATGAACTCAGCAGAAAGTTCCTTCTTAAATTGGTGATGTTTGACCTGCCCCCCCCCATAATGCGGCCACGCCCCCTATCACAGATAATGAACCCTATGATGTAGAATCTTGTGTGAGGTGTCATTGAACTCAGCAGGGAGTTCCCTTTTCATTGGCGATGATGTTCAGTGTCTGAGTGACGCGCACATGAGCGGTCGCAAGGAGCGGCGTCTGCCAGTAACCCCGACGCGCGCAGGTTAGCGAGGGCCCGTTCATCGCTGCTTGCAGCTTTAATAATTATTATTATTATTATTATTATTTTGGAGAGATTTATCAATCAGAGATAAGCAGGCTGAGAGGTCGATAGCTAGAACGCTCAGAGTAAGGAGGTTAAGACTGTGTTAACATCCCTTGAGTATTCACCAGAGAAGAACAGAGAAGTTCTTCTGGTTTGGGTCCAAATTCACACCGATCTGTATACTTTTATACCATATTTCTGTGTATATTAATACACTTCTCAAACTTTATCCTGGTTTCCTAGTCTCTTTATTGACGGTCAGTTCTCTGGTTCTTAACAATTTAGTTTTCTTCTGGTTTGGGTCCAAATTCAAATACGTAACAATACTACAAGCTATTTCCTAAATGTACATTCCTACTACATCGTAATAAGGGTTACAAATACTGTTTTACTTGTGTCTCTTTTGTATCTGCTAGCCTTTGCAGCTCATTTATAAATGCTTTGTAAAGCATGTAGTACAGTAATCAGTAGTACCTCATGAGTTCATCATGAATGGATGTGTTGGTAAGTGCTTGTTAAAGATGCATTAACACACTAATATCCATAGGCATATTTCTGAAGGCATGTCCAAATAGAACAATGCATATGTGTGTCCAGGTTCTGGCAACCTTAGCAACTCATTTAGAAATGCTTTGTAAAGCAAAGCAGATCCTCACTTTAGATGGACTCACGCCATGTAGTTAACTAACTAGCAGGAACTCCTGAAGCAGTCATGGGTTTCATTATTGGGAAGTATTTGGAATATATGTATTAACACCCCAGTTATTAGTTTAGGCCTATTCATAAGTGGCTTTGAGTTTGTGAAAAGCGCTATATAAATTCAATTTATTATTATTATTATTATTATTGCAATTATTATTATTATTATTATTTCTAAATCATAACATTTTATTTAAGTCATGAACAAATGTAGGTCTAAACTTTTTTTTTCACCAACCTTATACGTAAATTCCAGGTACTTAGTTAATAATGGTAAATTACTGAATTTACAAATGGTTAATGCATCATTTATGAATAATTTAAATAATCAGCTTATCAAAGTTCCACATGGTCTAACTTATTATGGATAAACCATTTATTAAATGTATTTCTAAATGCTTTACTGATTAGAATGAATATAGGAACTCTACTTTACAAAAGATAAACAAAGAAATTATTAATAGTTTGTAGATAGTTTATGAAGGGAAAATTATTTAAAATACAAATGTTTTCACTATACTTATTAATTGTCAAACTTCTATTTATGAACATAATTTCTGAGAGCCTTATTTACTATGAACAAACCATTCATGAGGGTGTATAAAATGCTTTATTTATGAGAATTAACAAAGGAGCAATGCTTTAAAATGATGAACAAAGCATTTAGTAATAGTTTGCAACTGTTTATAATGGGAACATGATTTAATTTATAAATAGTTGTTTTATTATCTATTAATTATAAATCATGTACCTGAGTCTGATAACAATAAAATTACTAAAACATTATTACATAAATCCTAACGTAGAACACTGCATGAATCTCCTGTTGGTGATTTAAAGAAAGCCTTTTGCTGAATCATTCCACTCATCCTTGTCGTCTGTGTTTTATTAAAACATAGTTACAGGTTGTCACATTATATAGATACAGTTGAAGAAAAGTACTGTCAGATATATCTCAATAACTAAATGTATTTCTTTTTATTCATGACGAGCAAAGCTCTTAGTTGTCAGATAACATGTTAAGTTACCTTTTCCCCCCAAAGAGCAGACGTCTACATACAATGCGTATTTTGGACATTTTCAGTCCGTACAGTAAAGGGTTGATGAGTGGTTGGCATGTAAGCCAGTACAATGACAGAAAAATACGCAACATATTGGGTAAATAGTTCATATTAAACCTGCTCTGTACTATTTCAAAGATAGATCCAAAGGAAAAATTCAGCAGGGAAAGAAGGTGAGGTGTGCAGGTACTGAGAGCTTTCTGTCTGGTCTGTCTAGAACCAGAAAAACACACTTTAAGGATCCTCACGTAAGACAAAAGATTTAAGATTATAAGACCAAAGGTTATTGTAAATGTATTAACAAGTCCAACAATGTTATTGGCTGATGTATCAGAGCAGGCCAGCTTGACAACACTATAGCTGTCACAATACACTTTGTTAATAATGTTTCCACACAGCTTTAAAGAGGAAGTTAAAGATAACCCGAATCCAACTCCAACAAATGACAATAACCATGTTAGAGCAATAAGCAGGGCAACCTTTTTAGATGTCATACGAGTGTGATATTGTAGAGGATAACAGATAGCAAGATATCTGTCATAAGACATGGCGGCTAAGTTAGAAAACTCTACATTTCCATAACCATAGACACAGAAGATCTGCAGGAAGCAGAAGGGAGCAGAAACAGTGTGAATGTCAGAGAGGATCTGAACCAGAAGGAATGGAAACAACCCTGTACTACCATACAGTTCATTTACAAACAGGCTGACCAGAAAAAGGTACATAGGTTCATGTAAGCTCCTGTTCACACAGATAACCACAACCAGCAGCACATTGGCACACACTATAAACACATATAAGGACAAAACCAGCAAGAAATATAAGTATTTTAAACCTCCGGTGTCAAAATAGGCAGAAAGTCTGAAATATGAAACCTGTGTAGAGTTGATCATGGTCCTCACCTTGGTTTATAACAATAAGACAAATAATTATGTTACCTTTTGTTCTACATTTGTAAAACTATATGTCACTAGTTAGTTATTTGGACTTAAACACCAAGCACACATGAACATGCATCAATGTAGTAATATGAAACATATTCATTATCATGGAAACAGTTTCAACAAACACCCCAAATGAACCATTTAGTTCAACATAATGTTCAAGTTACACATTAGGAATAAAACATCTGTGACATTGTGTATATTTGAGCTCATACCCACTGTAGCCAGACTGAATCCGTCCTAACTGAGCTGAACCTTTGTTGCGACGTCTTTTATCCTTTTAATAAGGAGGACCCCCAGCAGCAGGATGAGCTCATTATGAAAAGGTCCCATTGAAAGATTCTGTTTGGTCGATGTCAGCAAAAAAGAAATCTTTGTAGAAGTTAATTAGAACAGAAACATCAAGACAAGAAATGGTTTCCATTAGAGCTGTTCCAAGACCGATATCAGCAGCAGAAAAAGACACTTTAAAGTAGTTTCCCCGATATATCGGCCGTTTGATATTTGATATTGTTAAAGATTATGTTTGATCAATGTCAGCAGAAAAGTAAGCTTTCTAAACGCATATAGAACATTTCAAGTATGGGTGGAGAAGAAAAACAATACAGCATAGTATCACATTATTTTCAATGGCAATACTGTACACGGAGGGCAAGTATCAATCTTTTATTATATAAATATACTACTACCTTATTCAAGGTAGTAGTATAATAAAATTAATTGCTTTTTCAGTCAATTAGATTAGTCAATTGAGTTTATTTAGTGACGTCAGAAAGTTGGTAAAAGGAAGATAGAGACATCAGAGAAAGAAATAAGAAAAGATCAGTTTTCATTTAAATAAAATGTATTTCAATTAAAAAATGATTTCCATCAATATCTAATATTTCCTTGTCCTTTTTATGTGTGTTGTTCAGGTAACCTATCATGTTGGCCTAGAAGCTGGGTACTCTCTGGATTAGGGTCTTACTATCTTCTACCGCATCAACAATGTGGAGGTGTCTAAGATCATCTGCTGCTAGTCTTGTTTTTACAAATCCTTTTTGGTCAGAGTTCATTAATTCTGACATATGGGACTCCAAGAGACGGGCTAGGAGTTAGGCAGCGATAAATCAGAGTTTAGCAGGCTCAGAGGTCGATAGCTAGAGCACTCAGAGTAAGGAGATCAAGACTGTGTTAACATCCCTTGAGTATTCACCCTTCTCAACATAGAAGTTAATCATGTCAAGATGGAATGGGCCAGTTGTTACCAAAAAGTAGCTTTGATTTCCAGGGGGATCCCATCAAAGCTCGGTGATTCTTTTTTGCATATTCTGTACTGCAGAAAATAGATATTCTGTTCTGTAGTTCCTCTAAAGTCATCAATTGGTCTAAGGGCGTTTTCACACCTGTAGTTTGTTTGATTTGGTCTGAATCAGCTGGTGAGTTTTTAAACTTGGAGCATTTTGCCCTCGGTCGGTTTGGTTTCACACCTGGAAAAATCCAAGCGTACCAAAATGCAACATTAAAAATCACGCAACAATGTCCACTCCTCTTATTGGTCGGATGTTTCTGGGGGCGGGAGCAAGAAAGTAAATACAGGAACAAGGTCCTATGTTTTTTTGACTAGTGCATATTATTGTATCTTCACTGTAATACGCAGTTACCGTTTTCACATTAAATGTGTTTTTTACAGATGATGAATAAAGCCTATTGTTGTCAGATAACATTTGTAATAATTAATTAAACTTAATTTATGAAGCACCTTTCAAAAGTATGCTTACAAGGTGCTATTCAATACAACATAAAGATAAATACACAGTTTATATACAACACAGTATTATGAGAAGCAAACAAATACAATGAAAATTAAAGCTGCAAGCAGCGTTAGATGGACCCTCGTTAATGTGCGTGAGTCGGTGTTACTGGCGGACGCCACTCCTTGCGACCTTGCATTTGCGTGGCACTCAAACAAAGCAAATTGTTAATTGAAAGGGAAGTCTGTGATGAGTTCAACTTTACCTCAAACAAGACCTCGTTCCTACCCTCACCTATGGTCATGAAGGCTGAGTCATGACCAAAAGAACGAGATCCAGGGTTAAAAGCGGCCAAAATGAGTTTCCTCAGAAGGGTGGCTGGCGTCTCCCTTAGAGATAGGGTGAGAAGCACAGTCATTCAAGAGGAGCTTGGAGTAGAGCCGCTGCTCCTTCACGACGAAAGGAGGAAAGGAGTTGAGGTGGTTCGGGCATCTGGTGAGGATGCCTCCTGGGCACCTCCCTAGGGAGGTGTTTGAGGCACGTACAGCTGGGAGGAGGCCTCGGTGAAAAACCAGGACTAGGTGGAGAGATTATATCTCCAAGGATCTATATCTCCAGGGAACGCCTCTGGATCCACCAGTCGGAACTGGTTGATGTGGCTAGGTAAAGAGAAGTTTGGAGTTCCCTGCTGGAGCTGCTGCCCCCGCGACCCGATACCAGATAAACAGACGAAGATGGATGGATGGATGTACGTATTTTATGGGTTTCAGGAATAAGAACAAAAAAATGGCTCACTATCTCCCCCTAAAAAAATATATAAAATGGAACCCCTGCTGTTTCTTTAACGTAGACTCACAAAACTTGGGAGTCATATGTAGCATGTCAAGATGTACATAAAACTCCATTGTAGCCATACACTAAACCCAACAGGAAGTCCGCCATTTGAATTGAATGTTCAAAATTAGTGCAAGTTTGGCCATTTTCATACCATTTGAACATTTAAGGTACAGTCTTGTGTGAGGTGTCTCTGAACTCAGCAGAGAGTTCCTTCTTCATTTGTGATGTTTTGGTCCGCCAACTATGCGTAAGCCAAGCCCCCTTCCATATTATTTGAACCGTTTAATGTAGGGTATTGTGTGAGGTAAAGTTGAACTCATCACAGATTTCCCTTTTTGTTGCTGATGATTCAAAGCAAGGACACGTCCAACGCTGCCTGCAGCTTTAATATTTATTGTTTGCTTCTCATATTACTGTGTTGTATTTAAACTGTGTATTTATCTTTATGTTGTACTGAATGGCACCTTGTAAGCATAGTTTTGAAAGGTGCTTCATAAATTAAGTTTAATTACTTATTACAAATGTTGATAACAATAGGCTGGACCTGCTGTATGCTAATGTAAGGGACGCATACAGCTCTTCCCCCGCCCCCCACTGGGCAGATCCGACCACAACCTGGTTCACATCAACCCTGCTATGTGCCTCTGGTAAAAAGGCAACCTGTGACCTCAAGGGCAGTGAGGAGATGGTCGGGGGAGGCCTATGAGACACTCAAGGGATGTTTTAAAGTGACAGACTGGGATGCACTCTGTGAGCCACATGGAGAGGACATAGATGGGCTGACTGAGTGTATCTCAGACTACATAAACTTCTGTGTGGACTATACTGTCCCAGCAAAGACTGTTAACCTACTGAAACCGAGAGACTCGCCCACAAGCCTAAACAGCACCTCTGATTCATAGTTCAATCATTTACCATCCATAACACATAGAAACTCGCCGAAAATTGTGGCTAAAAGCTAACGAGTTAGTGGTTACGGAGGTCTTTTCCGGGTCCTTCTAGCCTCTACAGGTGATTTTCTATCCAGCCTGGAACTTCTGCCTTTTTTGGGGTTTGTTGAGCATTAAATCCATGCCGTTACATCCAAGATTTATCCACTTTATGTCCATAATTCATCGCGTTTTCGCTCTATTCTGCCGCTCGCGCCGTCTGTCCTTTGTGTACGGAAGTCAAGGATTCCATATATGGGGTTCATGCCCATATATGGAAGACAACGTCACCCAAAGGGTATGGAAGGCCAAAAGGCTGTATGGAAGGCCAATAGGCAAACTGTTTTAGACACACAATTGCTTGTGTAGCATTGCTGTGGGTGTGATATCAGTAAATATGACATTATTATGTTGATTATTGGCATAAGTAAATGTCATGAGGGCAAAAGCGCCTTGACTTTCTTTGAACAAATGCATGTATTTTGTCAACTGTATAAATTATAATGATTATTTCTTCACAATGTCAGCGAGCGCCTGGTGGCCGGGTTTGCCACGGAGCCCGGTCGGGCACAGCCTGAAAAAGCTACGTGGCACCCTTATCTCCAACCCATGGGCCCTCCACCTGTGGGAGGAACCGCTGGGGTCGGGTGCGCTGTCATATGGGTGGCAGTGAAGGTCAGGGGCCTCGACGGACCAGACCTGGGCGGCAGAGGCTGGCTCTGGGGACGTGGAACGTCACCTCTCTGTGCGGGAGGTGGAGCGCTACCAGTTAGATCTGGTGGGGCTTACCTCTACGCACAGTCTCGGTTCTGGAACCGTACTCCTGGATAGGGGTTGGACTCTGTCCTACTCCGGAGTTGCCCAGGGTGTGGCGCCGGGCGGGTGTGGGGATACTCACAAGTCCCCGGCTGAGCGCCGCTGCGTTGGAGTTTACCCTGGTGGACGAGAGGGTCGCCTCCCTACGTCTGCGGGTGATGGGGGGGAAACTCTGACTGTTGTTTGTGCATATGCACCAAACAAGAGTTCGGAGTATTCAGCCTTCTTGGAGACCTTGAATGGAGTCCTGTATGGGGCTCCAGTGGGGGACTCCATTGTTCTGCTGGGGGACTTCAACGCACACGTGGGCAATGATGGAGATACTTGGAGAGGCGTGATTGGGAGGAACGGCCTCCCTGATCTAAACCAGAGTGGTTGTCTGTTGGACTTCTGTGCTAGTCATGGATTGTCCATCACAAACACCATGTTCGAACATAGGGATGCTCATAAGTGTACGTGGTACCAGAGCACCCTAGGCCAAAGGTCAATGATTGATTTTATAATCGTTTCGTCTGATCTGAGGCCGTATGTTTTGGACACTCGGGTGAAGAGAGGGGCGGAGCTGTCAACTGATCACCATCTGGTGGTGAGTTGGGTCAGGGGATGGGGGAGGACTTTGGACAGACCTGGTAAGCCCAAACGCGTAGTGCGGGTAAATTGGGAACGTCTGGAGGAGGCCCTTCTCCAACGGACTTTCAACTCACACCTCTGGCGGAGCTTTTTGTGCATCCCTGTGGAGGCTGGGGGCATTGAACCTGAGTGGACAATGTTCAAAGTTTCCATTGCTGAAGCTGCGGCGGGGAGCTGTGGTCTTAGGGTCTTAGGTGCCTCAAGGGCGGCAACCCACGAACACCCTGGTGGACACCGGTGTTCAGGGAAGCCGTCCGACTGAAGAAGGAGTCTTTCCGGGATATGTTATCCCGGAGGACTCCGGAGGCAGTTGCAAGGTACCGACGGGCCCGAAGGGCTGCAGCCTCTGCCGTGACAGAAGCAAAGCAGCGGGTGTGGGAGAAGTTCGGAGAAGACATGGAGAAGGACTTTCGGTCGGCACCAAGGTGCTTCTGGAAATCCGTTCGCCACCTCAGGAGGGGGAAACGGGGAATCATCAAAGCTGTGTACAGTAAGGATGTTGACCTCAACTGGGGAGGTAATAGAGCGGTGGAAGGAGCACTTTGAGGAACTCCTAAATCCGCCCTCTGTGGTGGAGGCAGAGCTGGAGGATGATGGGGATTGTCGTCAATTTCCTGGTGGAGGTTGCTGAGGTAGTCAAACAACTCCACAGTGGCAAAGCCCCAGGGATTGATGAGATCCGTCCAGAAATGCTGAAAGCTCTGGGTGTGGAGGGGCTGTCTTGGTTGACACGCCTCTTTAACATTGCGTGGAAGTCTGGGACAGTGCCTAAGGAGTGGCAGACTGGGGTGGTGGTTCCCTCTTCAAAAAGAGGGACCAGAGGGTGTGTGCCAATTACAGGGGTATCACACTTCTAGGCCTCTCTGGTAAAGTCTACTCCAAGGTGCTGGAAAGGAGGGTTTGTCCGATAGTCGAACCTCGGATTGAAGAGGAACAATGCGGTTTCCGTCCTGGTCGTGGAACAACGAATCAGATCTTTACTCTTGCAAGGATCTTGGAGGGGGCCTGGGAGTATGCCCAACCAGTCTACATGTGTTTTGTAGATCTGGAGAAGGCGTATGACCGGGTCCCCGGGAGAAACTGTGGGAGGTGCTGCGGGAGTATGGGGTGAGGGTCCCTTCTCAGGGTTATCCAATCCCTGTATGACCAAAGAGAGCTGTGTCCGGGTTCTCGGCAGTAAATCGGACTCGTTCCAGGTGAGGGTTGGCCTCCGCCAGGGCTGCGCTTTGTCACCAATCCTGTTCATAATATTCATGGACAGGATATCGAGGCGTAGTCGGGACGGGCTCAGAAATTAAATGAGGAAAAACTGAGGTGGTTGTTTTGGAGCAAAAGAGGAACGATTAAAAGTCTACACTCAGCTTCAAACAACAATGTTAAAAATAACAGACAAAGCCAGAAATCTTGGTGTAGTCCTGGACTCTGACCTGAACTTTAACAGCCACATTAAGACAATTACAAAGTCAGCCTATTATCACCTTAAGAATATATCAAGGGTTAAAGGACTTATGTGTCAACAGGATTTGGAAAAACTCGTCCATGCTTTCATCTTCAGTAGACTGGACTACTGTAACGGGGTCTTTACAGGTCTCCCTAAAAAATCAATCAGACAGCTGCAGCTGATTCAGAACGCTGCTGCTCGGGTCCTCACTAAGACCAAGAGACTGGATCACATCACTCCAGTCCTCACTAAGACCAAGAGACTGGATCACATCACTCCAGCTCTGAAGTCTTTACACTGGCTTCCTGTGCCCCAAAGAATTGATTTCAAAGTTCTTTTGCTAGTTTATAAATCACTAAACGGTTTAGGCCCAAAATACATTTCTGATCTGCTAGTACACTATGACCCCCCCAGACCTCTAAGGTCATCTGGGACAGGTCTACTGTCTGTTCCTAGAGTCAGAACTAAACAGGGGGAAGCAGCTTTCAGTTTCTATGCTCCTCATATCTGGAATAAACTCCCAGAAACCTGCAGGTCTGCTGCTACTCTCAGTTCTTTTAAATCAATGCTGAAGACTTTTCTTTTTGATGTTGCCTTTCTTTAAATGATGTTCATTTCTTTCATGTTTAATATCTTATACTGCACTGTAACTTTTATTCTTGTGTTTTATCTGTTTTTATTTTGAACTGTTTCTTCTGTGTTTTATCGGTTTTATTTTCTTTTAACTGTTTTTTTTAACTGATTTTGTGTAAAGCACTTTGAATTGCCCTGTTGCTGAAATGTGCTATACAAATAAAGCTGCCTTGCCTTGCCTTGCCTCAGGATCTTATCGCTGCTTTTTGCAGATGATGTGGTCCTGATGGCATCATCGGCCTGTGACCTCCAGCACTCACTGGATCGGTTCGCAGCCGAGTGTGAAGCGGCTGGAATGGGGATCAGCACCTCTAAATCTGAGGCCATGGTTCTCAGCAGGAAACCGATGGAGTGGTTTCTTCGGGAAGGGAGTGAGTCCTTACCCCAAGTGAAGGAGTTTAGATACCTTGGGGTCTTGTTCGCAAGTGAGGGGACCATGGACCGTGAGATTGGTCGGAGAATCGGAGCAGCCGGTCCGGTATTACATTCTGTTTATCGCACCGTTGTGACGAAAAGAGAGCTGAGCCAGAAGGCAAAGCTTTCGATCTACCGGGCAATTTTCGTTCCTACCCTCACCTATGGTCATGAAGGCTGGGTCATGACCGAAAGAACGAGATCCAGGGTATAAGCGGCCGAAATGGGTTTCCTCAGGAGGGTGGCTGGCGTCTCCCTTAGAGATAGGGTGAGAAGTTCAGTCATCCGAGAGGAGCTCGGAGTAGAGCCGCTGCTCCTTCACGTCGAAAGGAGCCAGTTGAGGTGGTTCGGGCATCTGGTAAGGATGCCTCCTGGGCGCCTCCCTAGGGAGGTGTTCCAGGCACGTCCAGATGGGAGGAGGCCTCGGGGAAGACCCAGGACAAGGTTGAGAGATTATATCTCCAACCTGGCCTGGGAACACCTCGGGATCCCCCAGTTGGAGCTAGTTGATGTGGCCGGGAAAGGGAAGTTTGGGGTCCCCTGCTGGAGCTGCTGCCCCCGAGACCCGACCGGATAAGCGGTCGAAGATGGATGGATGGATTTCTTCACATTGTGACTCCCAAGACATATGAGAAGTGTTTTAGAGGTTTTACTGATCTGTGTGTGATATCAATACATATCTGGAAGATTCATGTTCCGTTTTGTTTATTTATTTGCCTTTAAGGTCCTACAACCATTTTGAACATGCAGGTGAGCTCACTGCAACCCAAATATTCTAATAACCCAGTTTGTCCTGAAAAAAAAATATGTTCATATCTTGACTGTAGACAACAGGGTTGATGTTTTACAAGTTATTATAAAATATATCCAGACGGACAATGAACTGTAAAAATGGCCTAAGGGCTCAGAGGGTTAAACGGTTAAAATGTTGTGAAAGGGGGCGTGGCTTAAGCATATGGGGCGGACCAAAACATCACAAATGAAGAAGGAACTCTCTGCTGAGTTCAGAGGCACCTCACACAAGACTGTACCTTAAACGTTCAAATGGTACGAAAATGGCCAATCACTTTTTCACACAGGGCCATGATGGTTTGGATTTTTTCACCTTTAATAATAAACACCTTCATTTACAAATTGCATTTTGTGTTTACTTGTGTTGTCCTTGACTATTGTTTAAATTGGTTTGATGTTCCGAAACACTTAAGTGTGACAAACATGCAAAGGAACAGGAAATGAGGAAGGGGGCAAACACTTTTTCACACCACTGTAGTCTGTGATGCATTGTGTCATACTGTCAATGTCGGTACCATGGGGGGTGCAGAGTGCTTCCCAGTCTGTAATTTCAAAGCAGTCTCTGAGCCTATCACTTGCCTCCTCAGACCACTGCTTCACAAGCCTCTTCACAGGTTGTTGTTTGGTCACCACAGGGGAGTAGTCCGTGACCAGATGGACGAGATTGTGATCAGAGCGGCCGAGGGGGGGGAGGAGGGATGAGGTGTATGCGTCTTTGATGTTTGCATACAATAAGTCCAAAGTTGCGACGCCCCTGGTGTGGCAATTTACATACTGCGTGAAGGTGGGGAGAGCAGAGGACAGGGAAGCATGATTAATGTCCCCGGAGATGAGGAGGAGGGAATGGGGGTGCTGGTTTTGAAGTTGAGACACGACAGTGTAAATCTGATCTGTAGCTGCAGCAGCGACGGGGGGGTGTACACGGTCACAGCGATAACCTGTGAGAACTCTCTCGGGAGGTAGTATGGCCGCATGCTAACCGCTAACAGCTCCAAGTCTCTGGTACAGAGTTGCTCCTTCACACTGATGTGTCCCGGGTGGCACCACCTATCGTTCACAAACACAGCGATCCCCCCCTCCCTTCTTCTTACCGCTCTCCGTTGCTTTCCTGTCCGCTCGCAAAAGTTTAAAACCATCCAGGGTGACGTGTGTGTCGGGAGAAAGTTCACACAGCCAGGTCTCGGTGAAACACAGGAGGCTGCATTCCCGGTACTCCGTCTGCAGTCGGGTCAGCGCCGTCAGCTCCTCCATCTTATTGGAGATCTAACGTTCCCCATGATGACAGACGGTAAACATGGTTTATACCGTCTTTTCCGCTCCCTGCGCTTCACACCCGCTCTGCTCCCTTTTCTCCTTCTCTTTGGGATCTCTTGCCGCTCCGCCCAGAGAGGGGGGGTGTGGCGCAGGACTAACAGCTGATCCCGGGTGTAGAACAACGGGGCCGTCGATGAGTGGGGTGCTTTGATGGATGAGTTTCCCGTAGCTGTTCCAAAAAGTTCCAAAAACAGCAAGAGACAAGCTACGATCGTAACAATATGAACATCCATAGCTGCCACTTGCTTAAAGTGTCAATGTGACAACGAAAAAATAAAAAGACAAAAACACCGTAGAAAACACTAAAAAGATGTATAAAACTGCAGAGCTGCTGTAACGATCTGCCACTCAAGCGGCGCCATTTTATTCACCAGATTATTATTCATTATTATTCATTAGAAATGCTTTGTAAAGCGTAGCAGATCCTCACTTTAGATGGACTCACGCCATGTAGTTAACTAACTAGCAGGAACTCCTGAAGCAGTCATGGGTTTCATTATTGGGAAGTATTTGGAATATATGTATTAACACCCCAGTTATTAGTTTAGGCCTTTTCATAAGTGGCTTTGAGTTTGTGAAAAGCGCTATATAAATTTAATTTATTATTATTATTATTATTATTATTATTTTAAAATCATAACATTTTATTTAAGGCACGAAGAAATGTAGGTCTAGATTATTGATATTATTATATGGTAATCATCGACTGATTAGAATGAATATAGGAACTCTGCTACAAAAGATAAACAAAGAAATTCTTAATAGTTTGTAGATAGTTTATGAAGGGAAAATTATTTAATATGCAAATGTTTTCACTATACTTATTAATTGTCAAACTTCTATTTATGAACATTATTTTTCAGAGCCTTATTTACTATGAACAAACCATTCATGAGTGTGTATAAAATGATTTATTTATGAGAATTAACAAAGGAGCAATGCTTTAAAATGATGAACAAAGCATTTAGTAATAGTTTGCAACTGTTTATAATGGGAACATGATTTCATTTATGAATAGTTGTTTCATTATCTATTAATTATAAATCATGTACCTGAGTCTGATAACAATAAAATGACTAAAACATTATTACATAAATCCTAACGTAGAACACTGCATGAATCTCCTGTTGGTGATTTAAAGAAAGCCTTTTGCTGAATCATTCCACTCATCCTCGTCGTCTGTGTTTTATTAAAACATAGTTACAGGTTGTCACATTATATAGATACAGATGACAAAAGTACTGTCAGATATATCTCAATAACTGAATATATTTCTCTTTATTCATGACGAGCAAAGCTCTTAGTTGTCAGATAACATGTTAAGTTACCTTTTCCCCCCAAAGAGCAGACGTCTACATACAATGCGTATTTTGGACATTTTCAGTCCGTACAGTAAAGGGTTGATGAGTGGTTGGCATGTAATCCAGTACATTGACAGAAAAATACGCAACATATTGGGTAAATAGTTCATATTAAACCTGTTCTGCATTAATTCAAAGAAAGCTCCAAAGGAAAAATTCAGCAGGGAAAGAAGGTGAGGTGTGCAGGTACTGAGAGCTTTCTGTCTGGTCTGTCTAGAACC